>APFE030794832.1:25653-70325 GCA_000404065.3 Pinus taeda | reverse complement strand
TCGATATGGATAATTGTCTCCTTTCCCATCAAGTAGTGTTTCCATTTTTGACACTTTGTACCAATGTGTAAAGTTCTTTGTCATAAGTGGGATAGTTAATTATAGTTCCATTAAAAATTTCAGAATGAAATGAAATGGGCTTACCATGCTTCATAAGAACTGCTCCCATGGCATAATCACTATCATTCGTTTGAATCTCAAATGGTTGTCTAAGATCCGAAAGAGCCAATATGTGCTGAAATGATCTTTTGCTTCAAAGCATCAAATACTTTTTGTTGTAGATCTCCCCAATGGAAGACTTTCTTGACACTTGTCAATGCATGTAATGGAGCTGTAATGGAAGAAAAATTAGCAATAAAATTTCTCCAATATTGTGCGGCCCCTAAAATTCTTCTTACCTCTGTAACTGTATTGGTCTTGGGCCAATCCAGAATGATCCCAACTTTAGAGAGGTCGATTTTCAACTCACCTCTTCCAACAACGTGTCCCAAATACACTAAAGAATTCTTGCCAAATTCACACTTCAAAATCTTTAAAAACAGATGTTCTTTTCTGAAGACATCAAGTACTTTTTTTACATGCATGACATGTTCATCTCTAGATTTGCTAAATATGAGTATATCATGTAAGTACACAATGACAAATTCATCTAGAAATTGTCTCAATACATCATTCATAACTCTCATGAAAGTAGCTAGAGCATTTGTAAGACCGAAAGGCATAACAAGCCATTCAAACAATCCTTGTTTAGTTTTAAATGCAGTTTTCCAAATGTCCTCTTCAGCTATCATAACTTGATGATAACCACTTCGTAAGTCTAACTTAGTGAAATACTTTGCATACCTCAACTGATCAAGCAAATCATCAATTCTTGGGAGTGGATAACGATTCTTTACCATGATTTTGTTCAGTGGACGGAAATACACACACATACGCCAAGTCCCATCCTTCTTTGGCACCAAAACAATGGGCGAGCCACATGGCGAAGTAGATGGACATATGATACATTTGTTCAAAAATTCTTGAATTTGCTTCTTGATTTCCATGCTCTCCATAATCGACATGCGGTACATGCCAATATTTGGAAGTGGAACATCTTGTTGCAGCCGTATCTCATGCTGAATTCCCCTTCTTGGGAGGTAACCCCTTTGGTTCCTGAAACATCTCGCCATGCTTTCTTACCACATCAAACAAATCAGATTTCAATTTGTCATCACAACCTTCAAATGATTCATAATCAATATCATTATTTTTCTTGATCATGAGAAGAACAAAATTTTTACTTGCATTTACTAGTCTCTTCATCTGCCCTACATTAACCAAAGAAATGTTCAGCTTTTTGTGATGGGCTCTCATAATGTACTCCACCCCATTCTTGAGGAATAGGTATTTGTTTTCATCGCGATAAAATACTACTTTCCTATCATACAAATATGGACTACCCAAAATGATTCTTGAGATGTCAAGTGGAACTACATCTAATTCAACTTCATCAACGAACTTTTCAGTAAGGGCGAACTTGAATAAACACTTCCTTGTAACCTGTAAGTTTGCATTGTTAACTATCCAACCCAATGGATATGGCTTATGACGAGGCATAGGTTCAAGGTTTAGTTTTTTTAACAAAGTCTTCTGAAATTAAGTTTGATTGTGACCCACTATTGAATAATGCATCAATCTTTGTATGATTTGAAATTACCCTTACATGAAACAACTCTATTCTTGATTCTTCATTTGGATTGTTGTTTTGACTATGTGAGGAACTAGTGCTTGCAACAACTTCTTTCCCTTTTGTAACCATGGTTGAAATCTTGGTCTCATCACTAGAATCTGAACCAAGGTTGTGTTATGTGGTAGCGGTCATATTTGTTTTCCCTTATTGTTTTGTTTCTTTGGCCTTAGTTCAGGATGTAATTTCCAACAATGGGCTTCATCATGCCCAACTTTGGAACAATGTTGGCATATGGTTTTCTCCCCTTCTTCCTTCACACTTTCATTCTTCTTTTCCTTCCATTTTCCATCCTTCTATTTCTCCTTACCCTTCAAAGGATTCTTCTTACTACCCTCTTCCTGAATGTTCTTTCCCCTTGCTTCAAGGTGCGTGGCTTGCACATATACCTCATCCAAATTTCTTGGATTGAACATAAGGATAGTATGTTTCAAATAGGAATGTAAACCCCCAATATATTTCAACAATGTATCTTGGGAATTCAAATTTACTACTAACAAAAAAGCCCTTTTTCTAAACTCCTAGGTATAGTCTTGGACTGTTTGGCCTTTTAGTTGCCTAAAATTCTTCCAAATCATAATGGCTTTTTTCATATAGGCTAAAGGGTAAAATTGTCTTTGAATTGCATAAACAAATTCAACCCAAGGAATGGATATCTTACCATGAATTCACATTTCCTCTTGAGTCTTTGCTTACCACTAGACTAATTCTGCTCCTTCTAGCCTCAATGAAGCCAATTGGATCTTTATGTATCTTCTTGAAGGTTTTGGATTTTGCAGTATACCTCCAATAGTCGAATCCAATAGTCTAACTTTTCTGCATTCACTTCACCATTGTACATGGGAAGTTCAAACTTAATGTCCAATTTGAGTAAGGGAGTTTTTGTTTTTGGGGTTTGGGAATGAGTATGAACATTTTTTGTGGTGGAAGTGGAAGATGTTTGAGATGTTGAGGATGATGAAGATGGTGGACATGGAGGTGTCTTTCCTCCATTACTGTTGGAATCCTTCTTATCATCTTTTTTTGTCTCCTGAGCTTCCTTCTCCATGTGGAGATTTAGAACTCTCTCCAACCATTCCAATGTTCCTCTTTTCATAGAGGACTTTAACCATCTTAATTAAAGTGTAGAAAGCTTTCTTGAATTATTCCTCTTCTGAAGAAGGAACTTTAGGCTCTCTTTCTCCTAACATAATGGTTGTGGATTCAGGCTCAAAAACTAGTACTGCTTATACCTCTTCAATCTCAGTTGAAGGCAAAACTCGAGGAGTTTTAAGTGTAGCAGGAATTAAAACTTTGGGTGGTCGAGATTGTGGCCTTTTGGCTCTCCTTCTTCTGGGCATAACCTCATGAGTTTCAACCAACAATTTCCCTTCTTCTCTCTGCAACTTTAACCTTGTAAGCATCACAAATTTGCAACCATTAAAACCGTACTTGCACAAAACTTAGGCAATCAAGCAAATAAACCTTTCCTCTGATACCAACTTGACCTGTTATTGAATGTTAGTCTTGCTTTTCTAATTTCAATTACAAATTTATAAACACATGCTTGATCATTGCTTCTCGTGCATAGATTTCCTTAGGTTTTTTGGTGATTGAAACAGGTAATTTTCGTCAAGTTTAATGTGACATTCATGAGCAAAATAGATTAAAAGAACAATGCTGAACAACAACAATAAAACGTACAACAAACCATCAATTGAACACTTTAACACAATGTTTTGATGAAGGAGTTCACCCCTCCTGGGCTACATCTCCTTGGTCCAACTTCCATGGCTTGGGCCTCTATGTTAGCCCAATATGGAAAAAAATGTTGTTTACAAAGCTCTACTGCTCCTGATACCTACACCAATGTGTTCAGAATGTCAAAATTAGCTAGGAACACCTTTTCTTGAGTTCAATTTGGTAGAAAAATGCTCTAGTTATGGCTCAAACATTTTTTCCCTACAATTTCTCCTCCAAATTAGGAAGAACTCCAGTTAGGGCCACTAAATTTGGGGTTGGCGCCAAAATAGTGGAATCCACTAAAATTCTGTTGATTTAAACTTGAGTTTAATTAATATAAGTGGAGTTAATTAGTTGTTAACTGCATATTAGCTCACAATTATCGCGTAGTTAATTAACTGTGACCCGACAGATTTGGAGGAGCAGACACATGGCTTAACCGTCATGGTTTTGTTTGTGTTGGATCCATCGACGTAATTGTTTGTTGTAACATTAACTGTTGCGTCATGTTGTGTGTGTTCACATGTGGACTGCACTAACAACCGTAGTGTTGTTTGTAGAGCCGTTTTCATTAACCCTTTGTGGTAACCATGGGCACGTTCACATGGGGAGGGCTAGCCTACAGGCTAGCCCTCCTCTAACCACCAACCCTTAACATGGTAAAATTTAAATAGGCATTGTCCGCTATAACGATTAAGCAACAAACGTAGCGGAGTTTGTTGAAGGCTTTGGTCTGCGGAAGGGAGGTCGCAGGGTTGAACCCTGCGCCTCCATACAATATTTTGTTGAATTGTGCCCTCTGCCTATTTCGTTGGGAGGTGCCACATGGTGGCCTCCAGGCTTGCCATGTGGCATTCTCTCATTGGTCCAAAACTAACCAATCAAACTGCACCAACATACCTGTCACATCACCAAACTGCAACCAATCATATTGTGACACTTGGTGAAGCATGATTGAATGTTGACCAAAGTTGACACTGCCTAGTCGGTTTCTATGTCAACAGTACGAACTGCTATCTGTGCAGCGATTGGGATTTTTTTTTTTGAAAATTTCCCCTATTTAGTAAAGTGAGAAAAATTCAGTAACTTCGCCATACGAAATCGGTTTTCAATGAAACGAGCTGCGTTAGGATTGTTTTTCCGAGACGAACACGGTTGTTCAGGTTTTGAGCCATTACGAGAACTTTAATTTTTGAGATAAATATTGAGCACTTGATCACTCTTCCACTAATACAACCCTTACTCATACTCATCAACATACCTCAAAAGGAACTAGTAAAACACCCCTGTTAAAACTTGATGTGAAATTTGAAGTGCCCATGTATAATGGTGAAGTGAATGCAGAGAAGCTTGACAATTGGGTTCTTAAGTTGGAGGTCTATTGCAGAATTCAAAACCTTCAAGATGATGACACAAAGATTCAGCTAGCATCCTTGAGACTGGAGGGTTCAGGACTAGTATGGTGGGAAGACAAGACACAAGAAGAGATTAAAAATCATGGTAAGATCTCAATTTATTGGTTTGATTCATTGCTGCAATTAAAAGACAATTTTACCCTCTAGCATATATGCAGAAATCCATCATGAATTGGCAGAACTTTAGAGAACTTAAGGTCAAAATGTGCAATATTACACCCAAGAATTTAGACGAAGGTCTCTAATGTTAGGTGTAGATTTGCAATCACAAGACACGTTGCTGAAGCATATAGGGGATTTACACAATTACCTTAGGCATACTATGTGTATGCTTAATCCCAATAATCTAGATGAGGTCTGTGTGCAAGCCACTCATCTTGAGGCAAGAGGGAAAAATACTCCAGAAGACAGTAGTAAAAATCCATTTAAGGGTAAAGGAAAATAAAAGGGTTTCAAAGGGAAAGGAAAGAAAAATGCATCCATTAAGAAGGCAGGAGAGAAAATAACATGCAAACATTGTTCCAAAGAGGGTCATGACGAAGCTCATTGTTGGAAGCCTCATCTTGAGATGAAACCAAAGAAATTCAACAATAAGGGAAAACAAAAGAAAACTGCAACCACTCAACAGGATTTGGGATCCGATTCGGGTGATGAAACTAAAATTACAACCATGGGTATGAAACAAAAACAATCCATTGCTAGCACTAGTACTTCAAATTTACACAATGAAAATCCAAATGAAAAGAAGAGGATAGAACTTTTTCACATAAGGGTAATCTCAAAACATAACAAAATTGATACTCTTTTTTTATAGTAGCTCTCAAGCCAATCTCATCTCTGAAAACACTATCAAAAGTTTAAACTTGGAAACCATTCCACATCATAAACCATATCCTTTAGGATGGGTGTGTGTCAATGCACAATTGCAAGTAACTAGAAAGTGTAGACTGAAATTCACCATTACTGCAAATTTCATAGATGACATATGTGGTATAGTGTTGGGTAGCCCATATCTCTATGACAGAAAAGCTATATTCCACAGACATGAAAACAAATACCATTTGTTCAAAGATGGATTAGAATACATTGTAAGAGCCCATAGCAAGAAACTGAACCTTTCACTTGTAAATGTGGGGCAGATGAAAATATTAGTGAATTCTAGCAAGAATTTTGCGCTTCTAATGATCAAACCCAAGAATGATATTGACAATGATGCTTTTCAAGGTTGTGACTCAAGATTGAAATATGATTTGGTTGATGTTATTAACCAATATGATGAGATGTTTTAGGAACCAAAAGGATTGCCTCCCAAGAGAGGAATCCAAAATGAGATACAGTTGCAACAAGATAGTTCTCTTCCCAACATTGGCATGGACAAGATGTCAGTGATGGAAAGTGCAGAAATTAAAAAGAAAATTCAAGAGTTGTTGGATAAAGGGATCATTAGGGCAAGTTCTCCACCATGTGGGTCACCTATAGTTTTGGTGCTAAAGAAGGATGGAACATGGCACATGTGTGTGGACTTTCGTGCATTGAACAAGATTATGGTAAAGAAACGTTATCCACTACCTAAAATAGATGATTTACTTGATCAATTGAAAGATGCAAAATATTTTACTAAGTTGGAATTAAGGAGTGGCTACCATCAAATTAGAATTACCGAAGGAGACATTTGGAAGATAGCATTCAAGACAAAACAAGGTTTCTTTGAATGGCTAGTTATGCCTTTTGGTTTATGTAATGCTCCTGCTACCTTCATGTGTGTGATGAATGATGTGTTGAGGCCATTTCTTGATGAGTTTGTTATAGTCTACTTAGATGACATCTTAATTTTCAGTAAATCTTGTGATGACATGTCATGCATGTGAGAAAAGTATTTGATGCCTTAAGGAAAGAACGATTGTATTTAAAGATGTCAAAGTGTGAGTTTGGAAAAACTTCTTTACTTTACCTGGGTCATATTGTTTGAGGAGGTGAGTTGAAAATAGATCCCTCCAAGGTTGATGCCATTTTGAATTGGCCAAGGCCTAACATAATTACTGAGGTAAGAATTTTTTTGGGATCATCCCAATATTGGAGGAAATTCATTATTAACTTTTCTTCTATAGCAGCTCCTTTGCATGCATTGAGTAGTGTGAAAAAGGCTTTTTCATTGGGGAGGTAAACAAAAAAACACCTTTGATGCATTGAAGGAAAAGACTAGTTCAACCCTAGTACTTTCACTTCCAGACTTGAGATAATCATTTGAGATCTAGACTGATGCTAGTGACTATGCCATGGGTGCAGTGCTCATGCAACATGGTAAACCTATCTGTTTTCATTCGGAAACTTTCAATGGTGTAGTGTTTAATTATCCTACATATGAAAAGGAACTGTATGCATTAGTGAAAGTGTGAAAAAGTGGAAACACTACTTGATGGGTAACGAAACAATCATTCACACTGATCATCATCCATTGCAAAACTTGCAATCTCGATCTATGTTGCAGTAATCAAGGCACTTCCGATGGATGGGTTTTCTTCAACAATTCCACTTGGTGATAAGGTATAAGAAAGGTATCTACAATAAAGCTGTTGATATGCTTTCTTGGCCTATTATTAGTGCAACTACTTTGCTCGAGCATAATTATGTTTTGCATGAAAGTTATATTGTGCAATAATAATAGGCAATGACTTTTAGGATGCTTATGCAAGCTTGAGTGAAGGTAACCAAGTAGAGGAATTGGATTACATTTGCATGATAGCTTGTTGTATCACCTTGGTAAGCTTTGTATTCCATGGGGAGAAAGGGTCAACATCATAAGAGAGGTACATAGTTCTCTTATTTTTGGTCATTTTTGTGTAAGTAACATAGGTATTGTTATTGGCCTCGTATGCTTGAAAGTGTGTCACATTTTATTAAAGGATGTTCATTATGTGCAGTCAGCAATAGGAAGTTAGGATTGTACACACCACTTTAGGTACCTTCACGATCATGGGAGAGTGTTTAAATGGATTTTGTAGGAGGTCTTCCATTGTCAAAAAGAGGTCATGATTATTTGTATGTAGTTGTGGATAGGTTCAACAAAATGTGTATTTTGATGCCATGTAAAAAGCAAATTACAGCTTAACAAACTACTCAGTTATTATTTTAGAATGTATGGGTGCATTTTAGATTTCCCACATCCATTGTTAGTGATCGAGATTCTTGCTTTGTTGGGAACTTTTGGTCAAGCTTGTGGGGATTCATGGACACCAAATTGAAAAAGAGTACAACATTTCATCCAAAAACAGATGGTCAAATAGAGGTGATGAACAGAACAGTGATACATCTATTTTGTGGGTATTGCAACAAGCATCCTAAGTTGTGGGATTAACATTTGCAATACATTCAACATGCTTACAATCGGGCCAAGCACTCTTCACTCAAACATCGCCATTTGAAGCATGTGTGGGAAACTTTCCTAAGTCTCCTTTGGATTTCATTTTTGGAAAGGATGTTGCTATTGATGGTCATGGTGACATAGAAAAAGCAAGAAGTTTTATTGAACAAATCCAATTGGTACACCAAATAGCTCAACAACAACTTGAAAATATCCAAGGCAAGTATAGGTCAAGGCATGACAAGCATCAAGTAGATCATAAGTTCCAAGGCGGTGATGAAGTTTAGCTTCACATTAGCAAAGAGAGGCTCCAAGGAGAAGATAAAAAGTTGAAACCAATTAGATATGGCCCATTCAGAATTCTGGAAAATATTGGTGACAATACCTTCAGGTTGGATTTGCCTTCATATATGAAAATTTATGTTGTTGTTAATGTTGAGAACTTAAGGTTTTATGGGCCTCCTTTGATTGAAGATCAAGGAGAAAATGTCCAGATTCATTCCATTAAGGTTTTTTTCTCCTGAATACCTTGATGAACTACAACAAGACACCATTCTTGATAGAAGAACGAGGTCTGAAAAATGAAGGAATGTGGATTACCTTCGTGTGGGGCTCAAAGGAACAAATCCTTCCAAATCCAAATGGATCGAGATTGGAAAGGCGAGGGAATTGTACCCTCACCTGCTAGACAAGTGAAAGTAATCTTTTGGGGTCCAAAAGCTTCCAATGGGGAGGAATGATCAGGTGCTGAAAAATTTTGCTCAAAATTTAAAGTCGTCAGATCTGTGTGGAATTTGAACGACCGTGTAGTGCTTGTCATCCTGAATCTGACGCAACTCATTTCGCACGAACGAACTCTGTTTTCTCCTAGAAACATGTTCTATTCATTTTCCTAAACAGGAAAATTCGAAAAAAATATGCAGACAACTGAGTTAGCAGTCTGTTCCGTTGACATGGCGTTGACTGGGCATGCGTACGTGGCAGGGTGACTATGCATGTGATTGATTGACCTCCGAAGAATGATGTGTTTGTAAGTGGGACAATGTTTTTGGAGATTATTTGGATGAGTTTGATTGGTTGGTTGGTGGCCAACCATAGGTTGCTACGTGGCCTAGCCAAGGGCCGCCATGTGGCAGCTTGAGGGCTACCAAAAATCGGGTTAAGGTCCGAGCATCAGTGGGTAGGGGTCGAACCCACGACCTCCAAGTCCAAATTCCAAGCCATTGCCAATACACCATACGAGTAGTGCTTATAAAATATGGTCGTTGGCATATATTTAAAGTTTAAGTGTCATGCCATCCGGGGAAAAGGGCTAGCCATTGGGGCCATCCATTGGGCACGTGTCACCCTATATGACCACGACGAAGCGTAGTGGGGAGCTGATTGATGGGGGTGGGCCATTGGCCTTAGCCTCGGCCACATGACCCCCCATATGTCCAAAATTTTTGGAATTAAGGCCTTATAAGGCATTTAATCTATCTGACAATTTCACCCAGAATTAAGCGAAATCGGTGCTCGGTTAGCGGAAATGGAGGTGAATTTGTAGAATGGTGCCAGGTTTTGGGGAAATTGAGGTGTGATTAGCATAAAGACTTGGGGAAGGCATAAATTCTTATGTTTTTGACTAAATCAAGAGCAGAAAGAGGCTAGAGAGGCATTTTTGGGCATTCTGGAGCCATTGGAATAAGTTTCAAAGCTATCTGAGCATTGTAAATTGATGTATTCACACTTTTAAGCATAATAGAGAGGGCAAAGCCATTGGAAGTTGGACCAAGGAGACGTAGCCCAGGCGGGGTGAACTCCTTCATCATGTGTTGTTGTGATACTGTATTTTTGATGTTCATGTTTGTTATATGTTGCTGTTCAATCATTTGTTTATGTTAATTTGTACATGAAATTTACATAAAAACACTCAAAATCTCATGTTTAAACTTGTAGTTAACCTTATGAATCCTTAAGCACTTTTACATATTCTGAAGAGGAATTTAGCACAACAAAACTAATTTTCCCATTCAGATCACATATGCAACTGACATGCATGCATGACCAACACATTCACCCAAGGAGAGCACAACCACACTCTGATATCAATTTGTGGTATCAGATATGACCCAAATAGATCACAACCCACTCTGATTCCAATCTGTAACACCCCCTCCTCCCATGACCACCCAAGCAATCGGCTAAGTCAGGGTAAATTTGTGATGAGAGAGGCTACTATAAGGGATTCAACTTCCTTGGTGACCTTAAGGAAATGGAATCAATGGAACATATCAAACAAACCCCTCCACATTGGCAACAACACCCTCAAGAGACATGTCAGCCACTCAGATATCGTGTCCCTGAGTTCGATTGATGATTTAAGCCTTTTTACCCCTGTTTGCTCTCATGCTATAAGAAAGATAGTGACCAGAAGCTGAAGTCACTCTCATAGGCCTATGTGCTAGCGTCCTGAGAATTTTTTTAGCAGACCTATGCTAGTGTCCGCGAGATTTGAGAAACTTTTCTAGCCCAGAATCTTGACCTTTGCATCCCCAACCGGGACTGACATTTTGTCAAAGACTTGGCATCAATGCAACCTATAGGTCTAGGATACAAGACAAACCATAAATGGCTGAAACATCTTATGAAACATAACCAGAAGGATCACCTCCTTCTCCATTGAAGTTATATAACATCAATTAGGTCTTGTATCCATCCATTTAACAATTACAAGAAAATAGATGAAATAACCATGACATGAACCAGTCACATATAACCATGCTTATAACCAGCATAAAACCATATAAATATCAGAGATATGACAACCATTAAAGCCACATATGAACCAAGGCAAAAGTAAGAGAACTTAACGTTTATTAATCGTAGGCAATTCTGACCAGGTTGGGGACTTCCACGTGCCACCCAACCATAGACATGGCTGAACCAAATCTCTCTTTCAGCCAGTGACCCTCGTGCCATATTCCAAGCATGAATTTGGGATCTCATAGAACAACCAATCCATGAACAACTAAGGGAATCCAGAGGTTAAACCACCTCCACCCTCATCAAATCATGATCAAACCAAAATCGGTGCTTCGATCACAACTGAACTAAACTTGGAATGCCATCACTATCCTTGAGGAATTTTTCGTCTCCTTGTCTCTTAGGCTTTACCACAATCCAATCCCAAATCACTAGGCTCTAAACTAAAACCAGTCTCTTAGGATTTGCCGCAATCTAAACCTAGATCACTAGGCACTAAACCGAGACTTCTCCCTTAGGCTTTACCGTGTATCTCGCCAAAACCGGTCAAGGGATTCCTAGGCCTTTGGGAATGAAACTTGAGACCACATCCGCCCTATATTTTGAAATCCATCTAACAAACCAAAGCTCAAAACTGAGATAAACATTCCAACATATCATGGCATCCAGGGAAAGGTAAGGCTAGGCTAAAAACCACTGTCCTAACCTGGCGAAACCATGTCAGCGCCAGCAAGAGAACTATACACCAACATGCAAATCCATGCATGTCCAAACCAGCTAGGAAATCACACATGCAAAAGGTTACTTGCAAGTATTCTTGCTCTTCTTCCTTGACCGTTGCTTTGCTTCCTTTCCCTTTGCTTGCTTTTCCATCTTTGATCCAAAGCTAGAGTGCTCCAAGAAAAATCTAAGTGACCAAGAGTGAGAGAGAGAGAGAGAGAATAATGAGAGAGATCCAAACTTGAACTGACAAAAGGTTACCAACTGATCCTCAGAAGCCTTTTTATTAATGAGGTCTCTATTTTCTTCATTTTCCATTATTTTCCTTCAATTTCCTCCTCACATGAAACCTGTGACCTTTCACCTTACTTTGCTCATAATTTCCTTTATTTGCATAAATAAATGTGCCAAAAATCCCTTTTTGCCTTTTAATGCCTTTGCCTTTTCCAATTTTCCTTAGCCAAATCACACATCCAGTGATGCCCACTAGGATATATTTTCCCAACATTTAGCTTGGAATAAGTTTCCCTTAACCATGGTCTTACTATGCCTTTATTAACTTTTATTACATGAACTTTTCACCAAGGCTGTTACAGTTGGTGCCTCCTGCAATTTGGTGCTTGCATAAATCCAAGAAGCTTCAAGTTGGTGCTTGCAACAAATTCGTGAAGTTGGTGCTTCACATGGTGCTTATGGTAATATGGATAGGTGTTTACAAAAGGAGGGAGTTGGTGCTTCCTGCTAGTGGGTGCTATCAAACAATTAAAGGGAGTTGGTGCTTCCTGTGAGTGGGTGCTCACAAAATAGATTGATGTAATAGAGCATGTTCTCTTGTTGACACCTAATCATAGGGATTGAGTGAAAAATTGTATATAGTGTAAATAAATAATAGAGAAAATGGAGAGTCATCGGGAGATGAAACTCAACAATCACTTCCTCATGTATATAATAATGAACAACCTAAATGAATGATAATATTCTTATTTGAGGAGTTACCTCCTAGCCTGACATGGTATCAGAGCCATCGCCATTCTTTGGCTTCCCTCTTTGGCTTGTAACTCCTAGTCTATCATATCTGCAATTATTTTATCTGTCCTCTGGCCAGATTACTTCTCTGCGTCAAATTAATTGGATGTCGTATTATTATGAGTGCACTCTGACATTCCTATCAATGCAGTCTGCCTCCTCCCACTGTGCATACCATTCCAAAGCTGGCTATACTTGGCTTGGCCCTCCGCCTTCCCTTTGTACATGCATGCCCACTTGCTCGCAGAGACCTCCGAAATCTTCACCTTCTTTCAAATGCACCCTTCTCATGGTCTTGTTACTCGACAGTTTCGTCATTGAAGGTTGTCTTCCCTCTAGTTGCATGTTTCTTGTGAAGTGATCCCCGTGAGATACCCATGGTTTCAAAATCGACCTGAAACTCTGCAGATCACAGGCTGTGTGTTGAATGAGCTCGAATTTTCCTAGCAGATTGTTGTCTTTTTTCTGTGCGCGCTCCCTCTCGTACACTTGGATCAACACTACAGGTTGGTTATCCGCATAGGTGGAGAATATCTGCTCTTTCTTCAGCGGGATTGTGGTGTTTCTCGGGAGGCTTTATGACGGTTTTGATTCCGAGGCTAAGCGGCGTGACATTGAGCAACAGCAAGTCCTAAACCTTTTGGTTGCCTTCTCTGGTGAGGATAACAGCCTGCACCATTGCGTCGTAAGCCACCACTTCATCGGGATTGATGCTCTTGCCAGCTCCTTCCCATTGAACAACTCTTGCAATCACGTTGTTTTGCATTTGGTAAGGGGTGCAATCATATAATACACAAACGTTCAGCCTTTTTTTCTCCCAAGATACGCTGTTCCTTGCTCTAATACGCAACCAAATCTCGTCTCCTCCTCTTACACTTTACTGTGTTGTGATGTTGAATAATATGGGTATCCAAACCATGGAAGATACCTTTGCTATAAACATTAGATTGCATTTTTTTTTCACCAGAACTACATTCTTGCCACCACAACTACATTTTTTTTCTAGTAGAAGTATATTTTTTACAGTACATAGATTTTTAAAATGCATTCATTAATATCTCTTGTGGGAGTGGTCCTCAATGGGATGGAAAATTATCCTGAGTGGTCTCAGAAAATCAAACACACTCTCATTTTTAATGAGCTGCGGAAAGGAGTGTGTGTTGGAGAAGGAGACAAAGAACCAGAACAACCTACCTCAGACAAGGAATTTTCATTTGGTAAAATAAGAACAGAAAGGCTTATGCATTGATTGCAGTATCAGTAAATGAGGAGGTGAGTCACCATATTTCGCCATTTTCAAATTCTTTCGAAGCCTTACAAAAAATGAAGGAACTCTATGACTCACACTCTGCACTTGAAGTTGTTCAACTGATGATTAAATTGTTCAGCCTCGAATTACAAAATTTATTATGCATGATATCAAAGTCACTAATGTTGAACTGGACATTCCTCTGATAGCTTTTGTCTAGGCACTTTATACCACTTACTCAAACTATCTTGAGTCATTGCAAGCAAGTGGAAACCTCAAAGATATTACCTTTGACTCCCTTGTGAATTTTTTTTTTGAAAGAGAGAAATATTTTGGGAAGAAGACAACTCCTTAGTCTTCTGAAGAGGCTGTGTGTCTTGCACATGGAGAGAAGAATCTTGCTCAAGATTCTTCCAGAGGAAGAGGTGGTCGAAGAGGAATAGGAAGAAGAAATTTCAGAGGGAGGGGGGGTAGACACTCTCAAGGAGAAAAGCTAGATTTACATTGCATACATTGCAAAAGAGATGGATCATATGATGCATCCACATGCAAGTTGCCTTGGGACAAAATTGAACAGGAAAGAAACCAACCCAAAGGTAAAACTAATGACAAAGAGAAAGGTAAAGCACTTGAATCCGCTCATTATGTTGTCACACACTATAATATTGGAGTAAATGAAGACTTATTTAATGCTTCACTTGCTTCTTGGAAAAATGATTGGTTGCTTGATTCAGGAGCAACTTTCCACATGACTTTTAGAAGAGATTTTTTTGAAGAATTTACTGACAATGTTTATGGAGCAGTATACTTTGCATACAAATCAAAAATCAAGCCATCAGGCTTGGCACAATCAGGCTTAAATTTCCTGGTCTTCCAGATTTACTTCTGCATCATGTTTTATATCTCCCACAACTGAGGAGAAACTTGTTGTCCTTGGTCCACATCTGCCAGCAAGGACACTCCATTGACATGTTTGATGGCAAGGTTGAGGTGAGAAAAGCATTAGACCACCCACATGTCATGATGGGGATAGAAGAAGAAAGGCTTCTCAAGCTGCAGGTTACCTCTGCTCATGCACAAAATTTCTCATACAATTCTCATTATGATGAAGGTACATTTCCATCAAGTTTATTATGGCATGCTAGATTTGGACATTTGAACTATGACAATGTCCGCTTGTTGAAGAAAAATGGTGTTACTGGTTTGCCTACAATTCCTAGGAAACTTAAGCAATGTGATGCTTGCATTCTAGGAAAGCATAACCAATTGTCTTTTCATGATTCACATTCCAGAGCACATAGAAAACTTGAACTCATTCATTCAGATTTATGTGGTCCAATGCCTGTTCCTTCTGCAAATGGAAATAAATATATGATGAAATTTATTGATGACTACACTAGAATGTGTTGGGTTTATTTATTGAAGAACAAATTTGATGCTTTTCAAACATTCAAGGACTTTCATACATGGATTGAAAATGTTGCACAATCTCACATTGGCTCTATTCGCACTAATAATGGAAAATAATACACTTCAAATGAATTTGAAAATTATCTTCGCCAACAAGGGATCAAACATCAAATAACCGTGCCTTATAATCCCCAATAGAACAGAGTAGCTGAAAGAATGAATAGGACAACCTTAAATATGGTGCGCTCCATGATGTTTTTCAAAAATGTAAAATTGATGTTTTGGGATGATGCGGTTCTATGTGTTGTATATGTAAAGAATAGATGTCCATCTAATGCTATTAGGAACAAGACTCCTTATAAAATGTGGTATGGACACATTCCTTCAGTAAAGCATCTCAGGTCTTTGGTCCCACATGTTATGCCCTGATACCAAAGGTACATAGAAACAAACTTGGTGCAGGAAGTCACAAGTGTATCTTCTGGGGCATTCAAACACCTCCAAAGCATACAATCTCTATGATGAAGTCAATAAAAGTTTGTTGTATCTAGAGATGTAATCTTTCTTGAATCATCCAAAGATGACAATGTTGTTGAGCGACAACTTGATTGCTTGGATAGATTCATCAAAATCATTTCAAGAATTTGTTAATTAGATTCCACATCTTGAAGGGGATTCCTATACTCAATCAACCTGTGGAATCTTCTTCTGAAGCACTCCCTCCCCCGCATGAAACTCCAGCAACAGATGATACTTTGAGTGATGTGATTGATAGAATTGGGAGACTCGATCTTGATTCAGTCCCAACTCAATCAACTGAGTAGCCTGGACCATCTTAGAAAGGTCCCCAAAAGTGGCTGACAAAGACACTTGAAAGTGTTCATCCTGATGAGGTTGGAAAGAGAGGAACTAGAAATTCAACCCGAAAAAATGGAGGTGATATAGATGACTCTGATTCACCTATTGATATGGATGTTTCTTATGATTATGAATTGAATTTGTCTACAGATTTTGAACCAATTTCCTTCAAAGAAGATGCTTCTCATGATGAATGGAAAGAAGTGATGCAAAAGGAGTATGATGCCTTGATAAAGAATGGCACTTGGAAGCTGGTTGATCCTCCATTGGGAACCAAACCAATTGGTTGCAAGTGGGTCTACAAGAACAAAAAAAAACTGATGGCTCACCTGACAAGCACAAAGCTAGGCTTGTGGCAAAAGGTTATACACAGAAGGAAGGGGTCGATTATGAGGAGACTTTTCCCCCCACAACAAAATGGGCTACCATCTGGACACTCTTTTCCCTATCAGCTCAGAACGGTTGGAAAGTCCATCAAATGGATGTAAGAATTGCTTTCTTGAATGGAGATCTAAAAGAGAATGTTTTTATGTCCTAGCCCGAAGGATTTGTTGTGAAAGGACATGAACATAAAGTATACAAACTTGTGAAATCCTTGTATGGCCTCAAACAAGCACCGCGAGCCTGGTACGAAAAACTAACTGAGCATCCTCTGAAACTCAATTTCAAACATTATGATCTTGATGATGCAACTTTGTTTATCAAGAAAGTTGGCAAAACAGTGGTATATCTTGTGGTATATGTAGATTCTTTTGATGACATGGAACAATGAGAGCTACATTGCATCCATAAAGAAGGAATTGGGGAAAGGTTTTGAAATGACTGATTTGGGCTATGTTCATTACTATCTTGGTGTTGAAGTAACTCAACATACGAAGTCCATATTCCTTTCTCAATATAAGTATATTGGGGATCTGTTGAACATGTTTGGCATGGCTTAATACAATCCTCTGACTACTCCAATGGAACAAAACTTAAAGCTCACATCCATTGAAGGAAAAGAATTTGAGGATGCAACAAAGTATAGACAACTTGTAGGAAGTCTCAACTACCTGAATACTACCAGACCAAACATTTCGTTTGCTGTTGGAATCCTCTCCAGGTTTATGCAAAAGCCTTGTGAGGGACATTGGTCTACTGCAAAAAAAGTTCTAAAGTACTTGAAGGGAACTCAAGACTTTGGACTCAAGCATACACAGGTGGGCGGCTTCAGCTTGATTGGATACTCCGATTCAGACTTCGATGGAGACAAAGAAACTGGGATATCTACTTCAGGATATGCTATGAGTCTTGGATCAGGAGTTGTCTCCTAGAGATCACGCAAAAAATCAGTTCCAACAGATTTCACAACAGAGGCAGAATATGTGGTAGCAACTGAAGGCAACAAAAGAAATTGTGTGGCTCAGGCAAATTCTGGAATATTTGCAGGTAAAACAAGTACAATACGACTCCACTCATGATTGACAATACCTCAGCAATAAAGTTGGCCAAGAACCCAAAGTTCCATGATCGAACGAAGCACATCAATACAAAATATCATCTGATTCGACATCATGTTGAGGCCAAAACAATCCATCTTCGCCATTGTTCCACTAGTGAGTAGATTGCAGACATCTTCACCAAAGCACTTAGAAGAGAAAAGCTTGAAAGATTCAGAACGATGCTTGGACTCACCAACATCCCTTCAGATTAAGGGGGGGAATGTTGACACCTAATCATAGGGATTGGGTGAACAAGTGTAAATAGTGTAAATAAATAATAGAGAAAATGGAGAGTCTTCAGAAGATGGAACTCAACAATCACTCCCTCATGTATATAATAATGAACAACCTAAATGAATGATAATAATCTCAATTGAGGAGTTACTTCCTAGCCTGACATCTCTTATCTTACATCAATAACAACAACAATATTTGATGGTTTTTTCCCAAAAGTGTTTTCACGTAAAACGTTGTGTCTCATGTGTATGATGCTCATGGTGTGTGCTTGTATGTTGATTTCATATTGTTGCCATATTATGTGCTGCTGCTGAGTAGATGGATGGTTGCCAAGTTCGAATAAGAAAATTAAATTGACATAAAAAAATTAAAATTAGCCTTAATATTGATTCACCCCCCCCCACTTAGTATTATCATTGTTTCCAACAGTTGTAACCAGTAGTGATCAACCAGTAAACTAAATATTCACTCATAATTAACTCATGCATGTCATATCAAAGAAATACCCAGTTGAGATTGGAGTTCAGGGACAATGTACTATCAGTTGTATAATCATCTGAATTGTGCAGGTGGTGCATGCAATCAAAGGAAGGCCTATGGGGATTGCGCAATTCATATTTGAGGAATTTCCCAATTAAATATGGGCTAATTCCCAAGGAAACTACGCAAGTTAATAGGAGCTTGGTAGACAACAAAATTGGCTAAGTATTGGCTTGGGATGGTCTAGGAAGCAGCGAGATAGATAGAGGTAGTGCAAAGGTTGCTTGGGCTTGAGAAAAGTATTGTAATCTTCTCATTTCCTGATTAATGCAATATACAAATAGCAAGGGTTTTTAGTTGTGGCTTTCCCCATAAAATTATTGTGTTATCTGTGATTGAATTCTTTCTCTTTTATGCTTCATGATTTCTTCGATTGTTTATTGTTTTTGCTGATGAGTAGAGTATATTCAAGTCAATTGTTTTAGCATATTACAATTTGCAGTTTGAATCTACAAAGAATTTCTACAACCCCCATCGAGGCTTTAGCTCGATGCCTTTTAATATAATATCTATTCTCAATTTTTGTTAAAAAATATATATTTCTTTACATTTAAAGAATATGAACTCTTAATTAATTAAAGGTAGTTTTAAGTTTTATTCCGAAAATAAAAAATAATTTCAAATTAAATAATAGTTTAAAAAAGCTAATATCTTTTGTAATCACTATTGAAATTATTTTCAACCAATTCTACATTTTATAATATAATAATTAATCATATAATTATAATATTAATTATATATGTTTTAATCAAATACTATTGAAATAATCATAAAATTATATTTTAGTATAACTAATAATTTATAAAACAATATCGTCTTATTATAAATATATAAATACACCAGCAAAACATTTATATTGTAAATAATACTAGAATTATCCCTAAAGGTGCAAAGGTACACCGAAGGACTAGAAGATTTGAGAAGTTCACCTCACCACGAACATAGTGCACTATCGAATGAATGCACATAAGGTTTGTCAAACTCTCCAATGCAAGTGCCATGAGGCTAGCCTGCTACTAACAACCTATGCATGAGCACAACGTGTTGACAGACCTTGCCCCAAGTAAAGGACTTCAAGTAATTATGAGGTCCCCTTGAGGGGAATCATTCTCTTTGCAGATGAAATCCATCGCTTTTGTTTCTAATTTGATGTCTCAAATACAATATAATGCGTGTATCCCACCAAACCATTAAATATTTCTATATATGGTAAGTTAATCTATTAAAGGTTTCCTTATAGCATATTATGTCAACAAGGATGTTATAATGCATTTGCTCTTAAGCCTTTTGGAGGAGCCCTAGTTGCCACTACACCCTCCACTTCCCAACCCTATTCCCCCAAGGATGCAGTGAAGAATGGGCTATTATCATTTCATTAGAATTTGGAAATCTGTGTTATCACTTTGTGGGTGGTTGAATCAACTAAGACTCCTAACTATGAGCTCCTCATCTACTCCAAGAGTTTTATTAATTGCAAATTTTAAAACTGTGAAGGACCTTCCATAAGTATTCGATGAAGGAACTTAGTTTTCGGGTAGAGCAAACCTCCCCCCTTCAAGCATGACTCCTAGAATTTGACCAACCTCCATCATTGTCACAACAACTCCAGTCTAAGTAAGACTTCCAAATCTTCCTCTTCACTTGTGGTATTTGAAATTAACTTGAATTTATTGGAAACTCCTTACATTACTTTGTTAGAGTAGATGGAGATTACATTTCACAAGATCAAGTCACATTTACTCATATTAATGTGGACCTAAACCATTGTTTACCCAATAAGATACTCACATAATGGGATGATATCACTTTTACCTAGGTGTGATATTATGAAAGCATAACTTTCAAATGTAGATCATTCAAGCACTCCGAACACCTTTACGAAGTCCAATCATCTTCTTATGTCTCATCTCCATCTAATGGTATTAGGAGAAATCAAAGGGTGGAAATTAGATATATATATATATATATATATATATAATTATATAATATATATAATATATAATATATAATATTGAACCAAATTGTAAACAATACTCAAAGCAACCATAAACAACATTGATAGAGAAGATGGCCTAGTTGAAAAGAAAGCGGAATATTATGGCTCCACACCCCTCCCCATGGTATCTATGAGGACAAGGATACAACTTAATTCTATTGAATCCCTTTAGGGTTTAGAGGACCACCATCAATTGGACAATTTAAATGAAGAAAGGGAGGCAAGACACTTTAAATGAAGAAAGGGAGGAATAATGTATACCTTACCCATACAAATGTGAGCCTTTGATTCCTTTTGGAAAAATTAGTCTTTGTAATGACTCCACAATCCCATGCAAACAAAGTTTAGTGGATGGGAGTCAAAAAGGAGATTTCCACGCTTGCCTATCAACCATCTGTATCTCAATATGCTTATTTATTTGTAGCCCAATTTGAAAGAGGAAGAGAAACCAAGATATTACTACTCATCAATAAACACCAATTAGATGAAGTATATTTCAATTGAATAGTCATATAATTCAATATGAGTGGCTTTGGAGTAATGATGAACCAAATAATGAGCATAATTAGTTATAGGAAATAAAGACCATATTATTATTGATGAAAAAATCATTATAAAACTAATTATTATCTTATAAAACTACGTGTTATCTTATGTAAAAATCAACTCTATTATGTGATGCAAAAGTGGAACATAAATTTTCTAAACCATATATAGAATAATGTATATATTTATATATGTGGATGGTAAACATTAAATATACTTGTTAAATTCACATTTTGAATTAAAAAAATTAATTATGTCTTGAATGATTTGCAGATTTAAAAAATGGTAGTAAGAAATGATAAAACCTTAATAAATACACAAATCTTGGTTCGAAATGTCAACCCAATCCTTACAATATGATTAATTCGAAAGATTGTTTTCTAAATTATGCATCACAAAAGTCTTTGATCTAAAATACATTTCAAATTTATCCTGTTTGAATTGGCTTGCAGACCCGATCTAGGGAAATATTATTGTGGCTTTCGCCTAGAGAGGGAAAATTTGTTTCTACAAGTAGTTGGAAAATGAGAAAATAATAATAATTGTAGAGTTAAATTCATAGCTTATAATTATATGAATCACTGGGAAGGATTTTAGTTGCTCCTAGGCCAAAGGGCATGAGTAGGAGAGTATGAATTCATAGTGTTAATTGACAAATAGAATATGCGTTTTGACGAAGCTATTTGAAATTCTCATGTTTTCCAATTTTCTGATAACATTTGATGGATCACTGGTTGTTATAACGTCTCCAATGGCTAAGAAAACCTATACTTAACTGCCAAATTTGCATCTAAACCCCACACTCAACTTCTAGATTGATGGCACATCTATTCTGAGTAAGGGAAAATATTTTTATGTGCTATGTTTTCTTTGATCCCAATCTCTTGTCAGGGATAATGACATAATTCATTCCTGATTTGGAATGGATATGAAGAATGTTGTTTGATCAATCCAACAAGACTGGCCGAAGCTATGATGTACTACATAGAAATGAATAAAGCAATAGAAGGGGGGCTGAGGATGAATGGTTGAGGCTTGCAAACGGATTTTTTGCCTCTGTTGTCACGTCAAAATCCCCTTTCTATGGCAGCTACTGCAGGTTGTCCAATGGATTATGATCCAATGGCCCAACAGTATTCGGAGTTTGAACCTTTAGTGATGTAAAATTGAGTTTGATTTGTCAACTGACATTGCGCATCGTTTCTTGTGAAGGTAGTGCAAGGAATGGCATTATATTAGGTATAGCAAGAACCATAACAATTGGCATCAATTATGAACAATTTGCAGATAAGTTTCCCTCTCCGCAGCACTTAGCAGGGCTGCTACGTTCAATCAATATTATCAAGAAAGTGATATTCTAAGATGCAAACCTGCTGGTTCTGGAGGCATTTGTAAATAGTGTAATTATTATGTAACCAAATCACAATTAGATAGATCAATGACTTAAAAATTATCCTCTGTGAGTGGGAAACCTCCTTTACATTACATAAATAAAAAATACATGGATG
Source organism: Pinus taeda (assembly GCA_000404065.3). NCBI lineage: Eukaryota > Viridiplantae > Streptophyta > Pinopsida > Pinales > Pinaceae > Pinus > Pinus taeda. The sequence continues at coordinate 47,782 of APFE030794832.1, read as the reverse complement.
ATTCAAATGAGAAAACCTCCTTTTTATATATAGGAGTCTAAGGGGTCACAATATAATCAGATTTGACATAACAATAATAATGTAAAGGCACAACAACAACAATAGTGGGCTTTTATGGGGCACAATAATAGCAATATGGAGACTACATGGGCACAACAATAATAATAAAGGGGATACACTGACAATAACAATGAGGGAATACACTAGTATTATAGGGACCTAACATGCCCCTCTCCTTCAAAAAAGTGTTGTCCTCAACGCTTGAGTAGTTCTGGATGCTCTGATACCAAATTTTATGCAACCAGCTCACAAATAGATAAGTCAACGACTTAAAAATTATCCTCTTCTAGGGGGAAACCTCCTTTACAATACATATATGAATAATTCTTGGATGATTCAAATGAAAAAAATCTCCTTTATATATATAGGATTCTAAGGGGTCACAATATAATCAGAGCCGACATAACAATAATAATGTAAGGACACAACAATAACAATAATGGGCTTCTATGGGGCACAATAATAACAATACGCAGATTACATGGACACAAAAATAATAATGAGGCTACACTGACAATAACAATGATAGAATCCACTAGTATTATGGGGACCTAATAGTAATCGAATTAGTAGCGGGGCTGAGCAACAAATACCTGGGCAACATTACGGATCAGGCAATGATAGTGGAATGGGTGAAGGCGAACATGGAGGGGTATTTACATGACACCAACATCACTAATTGACAGATGGAAAAGTCAACAAACATCAGAGACAAAGAGCCACATGTTTAATTTTTAGTTGTTTGAGGATGGCGAAAATATAGAATGGCTATTGGCTGGTGTAAATAGTGTCTAATCACCCTAAACCCACAAAAAAACACCTTTGGTGTAATTATGTTAAATATAACCTTTATAGATCTTGAGAGACAATGGTGAGGCCCCATTTTTAACTCAACGTGCTTCGAACTTGTAATGCTTCAAACTAGGAAAAATAGTGCTATGCAAAGCAAACAATAAAAACAACACCACACAATTGAAACATTCAGTGCACACCCATAAAAAGTACAAGAATAACCAACAGCTGAGCCATTTTATTATAATCTGGGAGAAAAGTATAATAATGTGGAAGTGGTGCACCTGGGCTTGCCTTAATGGCAAGCGTGATCAAGCCCAGGTGGTAATATGTTAAGCCTAAATGGCACAAATAACTGCTGTAATGATGCCTTGCGCTGCCCTTCTGAAACTGTGCTGTCTGCTGCAAAGATGCTACTGGAAACCCCACCTTTGGTGCTCAGAAAATTACGGGAGATTAATCCCGATGTCTCCACCAAATAGCCAAAATAACCCACAAAGGAATTGGGAAAATATTGACCTCAAAATTTTGGCCCAAATTCCCCTTTCCTCCTCTAGCTGCTGGTTGAGTTGGGACCCTTGTTTGACCTCTTAGATCTGCACAGAAAATTCTATAAAATTAGAAGTGTGATCCTTGACCAAAACCTAGAAAAACCCAGAAAGGGTTTCCCTTGGTTCCAACGTTCAAAAATTGACCCTTCACTGCTTGGCCCTCCTCCAATTTTGAATTATGTTGTTGTGACTGATCTTGTCAATATATTCTCTCCCAACTCCAACAATCCTCCTCAAATGGCCCTCCAACTGATCTCCCATCCTCCTAGCTCCAAACTCCCCTAGATGGTGTTGCCCCAAAGAGTGTCACTCCAATGATTGCGTAGTCATGGAGGAGATGATGCAGCCCTGCGTGTGATGAAATGAGAGTTGCATGTAGGAGGCCCTCTTGTCTGTAGTTACCCACTATACTCCTGAAAATGATTAAGAATGCTCTTGTCTCCCCAACTTCCCGGAGTGCCTCTAGTTGTGACTGCGTAATCCCTACGTTGTTGTTACTCCCCTTGTTGCTGATACTCGACTTACAACTACTGTAACTTGTCTCCTTGTTGCTGCTACAAAATGAGATGAAGAGTACTCGAAGTCCTCCGAAGCAAGGGTTGAGATCTCCACTCGGAGACACTCGTGTACTAAACAACATAGTAACCCGACTAAGCAGCTCGAGCAACTAATATTGGTTTCAATATGTCAAAAGATAAGATGTTGAAATGAGGAGAGTTGCCTTCCTTATATAGATTTCGTGGAGTACTTTTCCCTCCATTTTCCCTCCATCGTGGGTCCCTCACTTAACCATATGTTTCCCTCCATGCAAATCAAACTAGGGAATGCATATTCTCCTAGTGTGGGTGGCCCCCATGTACAAATTAACCACATCAAAATAACTTCTACTACATTTAGCCTCTTAATAAAATCGAACGGAGCCCATCACCTCCAAAATCGGCCCAAAAATGTAGAAATTAATCCTATTCCAAAATCATTTACGAAGGGACATTACAATCCTCCCCTCCCAAATGTTGCTTATCCCCAAGAAAATTCATGTTGGATGCTCAAGTATGTGCTCGCCCTCCAAGTAACATCCTCATCCGGCAAGCTCCTCTCTAACCGTTGCTCCCCACTGTCACTGCAAAATGTGCTAGGATCCCAAATGTGCCACTGGATCGTGCCTGACCTCTGCACTGCCCTGATATGAAAGAATCCTTCAATACCAAGATCCTAGGCCATCCTAGCCAACATGAATCTCCCCTCGCTCCACTCATTATCCTGCCCGGTGCAAGTACCAGAAGTCCCCCGCTCCATCAATGACTCACTAAATCCCAATGGAAGATCTATATGATCTCCCCCTATAGTAGCCAGCTCATCCCTAAAGGTTATTGAGTTGTGAAGAGTTGTGATGCCCCAGTTCCCTGCTAGTCCCGGAGTGGTGCTACCATGCTGACGATGCGCTACTCTGACTATGACATACTCCCCATCATGCACAAACAATATCCTCCCCTCCTAAGGCCTAGTGGTGAAAAATCTGTGAGAGTGAAGCTCATCATGCCTGGGCATCTCCATGATGGCAATATCTACCCGTCCACTTCCAATCTCAACTCTGAGCCATAACAGGACAAGTCTGCCTCGCCATGCAGTGGAGGTTTCAATGATCCCCCATGTGTCAAACCCAAAGTGAACTAGATCATCCTTTGCCATGACCCTTCTCATCATAAAGTGGAGTGATCTGCCCGCCAACCTGATCTCCAGATTCCCCAAACATACAGGGAGCTCATAACTCCCACCCTCACATGATGTTGCTACATAATGTCGTTACCAACTAGAACGCATCTAACCCTCATCTCCGATCCATGTATGTATTCCCTGGGTGGACCCCAAGTATAAGGAGTAGGTCCCATGCCTATGAACCTGCCCTACTCTTGCCAGACCACATAGTGAAATCCGCTATCCCAACTCCTGATGATACACCTTGACACTACTCGGAGTTTGGGTACCCTCCTACAGACAAAGTCCACCATCCACCGTCCCTTAAGTGTGAGCTCATGGGTGGAATATATGCTACCTCTGCTATCAACCACGCCATCCCTAAGCATGTATCTGATAGATTGAGCACGTACCAAGGGTCTCAACTGAAGAGTCTCCTCCCGGCTCATGGCACATGGTGTCTCATCCAACTGTCTAGGGTGAGCCTCTCATACCCCACTACCTAAATGGAGAGTGTCAAGGGGAACAACCAAACACTTTGTGACTATAAGAAACACTAGAGGATGATGGACAGGTATGTCCCAAATGGTATGATCAAAATTCTGCCATAATGCCCAAGAGTGATCCTACAGGCGACACTCTCTCTGCCTTGGATCTGCTGATAACTCCCTCGAAGCCCTGTCTTTGCTAAGCATGGTGTCCCTAGATGCTCAACAATGTCCTCATCGATCCTAGGTGAGATGCATCCAATGATACACCTAATGCCCTTGTCCATATGCCTCCTTGGAGGCAACATTCCAAGAGCCGTTGCGCCGCACCATGCACTGCTGCACACCCCCAAGCAACACTGCATTCCTCGACATGCCATTGTATGTCGCAAACTGTCCCTATACACCACTAGATACCCATGGCTATAGTTATGCCATTCTTTACCGTCCTGTGTCCCTCCTGTGTCACTACACTGGTTTCTCCCTACATGCACTCAATGCGATGTGAGGCATTCCCCCATGTGTCTCCATGCCCATTTGTAGGCCAATGCTCCACACTAAATCCTCCTACCCATTCCCGAATGAGATGGCCTAAAGTTGTGTCCCTATTTGTCGGCCCACACTTGACCGATATCATCACCTCCATCGTAGTATCATCATACCCTCTGGTGAATGGATCTTCACTCCAAATCCTCCCTGAGGGATTCGAGAAGTGAATCTCCCTATGTGTCAATAATGATGCTACTTATGCGCTTCTCCTCTGCATTCTCTGTTCCCCACACAAAAGTGAAGAATCCCCAACTCCATATAAGGCGCTATCTAGTGGCTTGCCAATGCAACCTCTTCCTAAAAACTCCTACCAAAGTGTGTTGATCACCCTGTGATCCTGTGTATAAACGTCGTACGAAGTCAACCAAAGAAGCCTATCCATAAACTAGTTGGCCACTGGTGTTAACCAAAACTCTCGGAGCAGAGGTAAATGCTTGACTGCTAGGACAACTATAACCTATAGGTTGTAGTCAACCGGTATACTTGGGAAATGATAGGTGGTCCCTCCCAGATTCCAATGCCAGTCGGGGCTTCCAGCATCCCCAATGCTTGGAAACTCCTGCTGAGCTCCACCTGGGTCCACTACCATCTCCATAGCCCACTCCACTGGGTACCAACTCATAATCTCTCCCCACCCAACCTTAAGAGAGAGATCAAATGCATGAACTCCCTCACATAGAATGACCTCAACATGTGGGTGTTGCACTTTGTGCAACTCATGTCGTCTCATCTCGCTATCATGGTAAATACATAAAACCTGACTAGGTAGCTCTATCTCTCTTTGTCCAATTGGCCAAGGTAACCTGACAGTGCTGCCAACCCCGTCTATGTATGCCCAAAGAGGATTGCTCTCACCCTCCAACGTGCACTCTAGCTACACTAATAGGGAATCCAACCACTCCCCAACGTGAGTCAATTTGGCTGTGGACTTGACACAAACCGCTCTCATGCCCTCCAACTCCTCGTTCTGTTGCAAAAGGTCAGCCTAAAATTAGTGGAACTACCATGGGAATCTATTGCCTGTGAACTCTGTCACAACTCCAGATACCTCAGCAATTGTTGGCATCTCGTCCATGGGTGGATCCTCCTCAACAGATGGCTCTGTGTGTGTAGGCTCTATCTTCTCCACCAAGGTGTCAACTGGGGCTACTAAAGAGGTCTCTAATAAAGGTGAATCCTGTGCCACACTGAGTATATCGATGTGCTCCTTACCATACTGTAGGCTCTTAGTATCATGCTCAACCTCCTCCTCAGGCTTCTAATATCTAAAGTTAGGTCTCCACCAACAAAAGTGCCCCCTGGTCTCACCCTCTAACTGTCTTTGTCATGCTTGCTCCTTTTCAGGAGATCTAGTGCCCTAATCTAGTTGACTTTCCTCTCACCTCTAATGCCTCTTTTGTAAGGGTGAGGATGGGTTTGGTCTGTCACCCTCCTCACTTGGGCCAACCACTCATCCTCCCAATGAATTCTACCTTAGAATTTCTGCATACTGGATTTCCCTTGAGCCATGGGTTTGTCTCCGGTTTCACCTGTCACTGTGCACTGATACCCAAAGCTTCCATGATCTTCTGGCTAGTTTCCCATAGCTGGGCCAAGATCATGCTCTAATACCACTGCAATGTTCCAAACTAAGAAAAATAGTGCTATGCAAAGCAAACAATAAAAACAACACCATACAATTGAAACGTTCAGTAAATGCCCATAAAAAGTCCAGGAATAACCAACAACTGAGCCATTTTATTATAACTTGGGAGAAAAGTACAATAATGTGGAAGTGGTGCACCTGGGCTTGCCTCAATGGCAAGCGTGATCAAGCCAAGTGGTAATATGTCAAGCCTAGATGGCACAAATAACTACTACAATGATGCCCTGTGCTGCCCTTATGAAACTGTGTTGTCTTCTGCAAAGATGATGCTGGAAACCCCACCTTCAGTGCTCAGAAAATTACGGGAAAAAAACCTCAACCTCTCCAAAAAATACCAAGAATAACCCACGAAGGAATTGGCCAAATGTTGACCTCAAACTTTTACTCAAATTCCCGTTAGTTCCTTTAGTTGCTAGCTGAGTTGGGACCCCGGTTTGACCCCTTAGATCTGCCTAGAAAATTCTATAAAATTAGGAGTGTGATCCTTGACCAAAACGAGAAAAACCCAACAAGGGATTCCCTTGGTTCCAACTTTCAAAAATTGACTTTTCACAGCTGGGCCCTCCAATTTCAAATTCTGTTGCTGTGACTGATCTTGTCAATCTCTGCTCTCTCAACACCATCAATTCTCCTCAAATGGCCATCCAGATTATCTCCAAGCCTCCCAACTCCAAACCCCCCTGGATGGTGCTACCCCAAAGAGTCTCACTCCAATGACTGCATAGTCATGGAGGAGATGATGCAGTCCCACATGTGATGAAATGAGAGCTGCGTGTAGGATGGTCCTATTGTGTATAACTACCCTCTATACTCTTGAAAATGATGAAGGATGCTCTTGTCTCCCCAACTTCTTGGACTGCCTCACGTTATGACTGTGCAATCCCTCCGCAGTTGTTACTCCCCTTGTTGTTGGTATTCGACTTACAACTGTTGTAACTTGTCTTGCTATTGCTACTACAACCTAAGATGAAGAACTCCCTTCTAGGGCCAAAACTCGAAGTCCACCAAAGCAAGGGTTGAAATTTCCGCTCAGAGACACTCAAACCCGGTTAAGAAACTCAAGCAACTAAGGTTGAGTTCAATATGTCAAAAGATAAGATGCTGAAATGAGGAGAGTTGCCTTCCTTATATAGATTTCGTGGAGCACTTTTCCCTAAATGTTCCCTACATCGTGGGTCCCTCACTTAACCATCTATTTCCCTCTATGCAAATTGAACTAGGGAATGTATATTCTCCTAGTGTGGGTGGCCCCCACGTACAAATTAACCACATTGAAATAACTTCTACTAAGTCTAGCCTCCTAATAAAATCGAATGGACCCCATCACCTTCAAAATTGACCCCAAAATGTAGAAATTAATCCTATTCCAAAATAATTTAGGAAGGGACGTTACAAAACTTCAACTCAATTCATATGAAACTTCGTTATAAGAGAGCATACTTTTTAATATCTCGCCAACGTTTATTGAATATGAATATACAATCAATGATCAACATTAAAGATAAAATTCTAAATAGATCTTTTTATAAAGGACGTGAGTTGTACTTTTAAATAATTATATAATGTTTGGTTTTAGAATATTTGTTGTTATTATATATATATATATAATATATATATATATATATATATATATATATATATATATATATATCCATCTATATATATGTATATGTATGTATATAGATATGTGTATATACATATATGTATGTATATATATGTATATGTATGTATACACATGTATTTGTATATACATATATATATATATATATATATATATATATATATATATATATATATATATATATATATATATAATATATATATATATATATATTAGGTGTTGGGAATATATAAGAAGTTTTGAATATAAGAAATGTTTTAATAGTGTACTTATTCACCAATTATTTTATGTTTTACGGGATCTTTTCAAAAAAGGACATGGGTGGGCTTTGATCCACTTAGGTGTGGAGTTATATAGTTTCTCTAGATGTAACCACACATTTGACCACTACCTGGGTGACCCTATGGCTTCAGGGTTAGGCCCTCATAGGAATTGAATATTTCCTAATGGTAAAAACTCCTTGCTTTTCACCGTTGGATTCAACCACTTTGGGCCCTTTTTAAAGAAGAACACCGGGGTGGGATTTGATCCACTTATGTATGCATGGGTCACAAAACCATTAATATATTATCTCTGGGTGCAACCACACATTCGACCACTACCTCAAGGTGCTCCATGACTTCAAGGCTAAGCCCTCACGAAAATTGAATCTTACCCAAAAATGGAAAACTTTTTGTTTTTTACCATTATATCTAAGCCCTTGAATATTTTTTTAAAAGAGGACATATAATAGACTTCAATTCACTTATATATGCACGGGGAACTTTTCATAATGATTTTTTTTTAGTAGGAAAAAACACAACGGACTTTCTATTAAAAGAAACTGTTTGCATATTTCTGAAATATCCTTCCTTCATACATCTACTCGTCAAGCATAACCCAAGTTTAACATAACGATCCTTCCATTTGATAGAGCATCTAACAAAATGAACCTAATACATAATCATCAACTTTTTTCAAAAAAGAAACCATCTGCTTATATCTCTAATATATATCAATCATGTCTACTTCTATTATGGAAAAACCAAGCATGATTGTCCCCCACTATGTCAAGTATAATAGATTTTCCCAGATTCAAGATACTTGTCATTGAAATATGCATTGTAGTTGCTCTCTCTAAGCAGTTGACAAAGCCCAACTTTTGACAAAGTATCTACGATCTCAGTTTGCTCCTGATATATATGGGCAAAAGACATCGTGTAAAAAATACCAATCAAAATTTTAATCCTTAACATCCAGAAAGAAAGCGTATATGGATTTAGTGTTGTCTCATCTGCAACCCACTAAATGTCTGCTTTTGAATCGCCACAAACATCCAACACCTTAATGGATAACCAATTTGCATAGAATAAAACTCCCTAGAGTGCTATGATCTTTGCCCTCATATTGGTTCCCATCCCACTAAACTAACTGAAATGGTAGGAATGGCCAAGCTTATGAATAATAAAAGCTCCACTCCCACATTTTCATGAGCTTGATGCCTCACCGAATAAACCCACTAGGTGGAGACTCCAAATGTCAAAAAGTGTAATGCATTGCCTAAGACATTTACCTACCCCAGGACCAGACTCTTGGAAGAGAGAAACTATATTCATGCTGGTCCTCTTGATATCCACAAGTTGCTACTATAAAATGCATCTATTCCCGTACTTCCAGATTCCCCAAATAATATAAAGGGGCAGTGATCAAATTTTTTTTGTTACTAGACATTTGGCCCTTACAATCAATCACACATGTAGAATCCCAATTTGCGTTGATCTTTAAGATATGCAAACTGACCTCCAAATAGAAACTGCCACCAGACAATTGAGCAAAAGATAACAATGACATAAAATATCCCATGTCAAGCTTTACTTTCTGCTAGCCAACCAACCAAAGTATATAATCTTGATTGGGATCTTCCATGACCAATTTTCTTTAAACCAATCCCACTCGCAAGAAACCTGTAGTGGTTGTGTACTGTATTTATATGCTTCCTATACATAAACCATACCCTGCATTAAGTTACAATCCCATGTGAAAACATCCTCCTTATGCCTTAGGAATAGCCAGCCATTGTAAGGTTTTTGATGTAACTACCCTAGTTCATAGCCAGTTGATTGAGAAGGCCCAAAACCCATGAGTTGAGCCAAGTTGGACTTAAAAAATTTAGATCGTATGTCACCATGATGTAGTCTAAATAGTAAATTTCCAAATCATGTAATTGTCATATGAGTAGGATAGGCGGTGTTTGATCCCCCATGAAACCGCTAATCGGATCCAGTTCGTTCTCCACCTGTGAACCTGATCTAATATCCCATCTAATATTGCCCATCAACCAATGTTTAATCTTCACCAAAACTTGCCAAATGTAGGATGACATACAAGGGGTGCATGTCCCATCCTTAATCCAAGCAGACATTGATGAATTTTTAAGATATTTCTCCTTAACAATGGATTACCAAATGCCAGAACCACATAGGGCACACCAAAGGCTATTAACCCCTAGAGGCCCATCAAATTATAAGATATAATTTATTTTTTTTACATATAAATGGTAAAACAAGTTTAATAGTTAAATTTGATATCAATAAACACCAAGATTTAAAATTATCTATTTTTACTTTTATGACCATTTTGTGTAATTAGACATTTGTTGTTCTATTAATGTCTAATAGTTTCAATAAAGAAAAATTGTACAATTTAAGTGAATTTTTATTTTTATGTTCATTTTGTATAATTAGACATTTATTATTCGACAAGCCTAGATCCATTTTAACTTCAGATCTACCAAGCGGTGAGAGGGATCAAATCTCTTTTCACTCTAAAAGAGGTTATTTACCATCAATTACTTCCCACCATAATTTAAGCAAGTGTTTTCATAAGAAATTGATAGGAATAAGATGTAAACAATTACTTCCCACCATTATTTATGTTTTCCTATCAATCACATTCCACTAGGCATAATCAGACTACCACTATTCCCCCTGGTAGAACCAATATTTCATAAATGCCACAAGGGCCAACATATCTTCGGAGACTTGAACCCATGCTACTTGGGACACAAATCGTGAACCATACCAATTAATATAAGTTCCTTTGACACTATAAATTTAGAATTGACCAATGTAAGGTATAATTATTTATACAATTGTTCCCAAAGCATAATTTCTTACTTGAGTTGGAGGGACTAAACTGCCTTGAAAAACAAAATTACAATATAATAAATTAAATTTTATTATTTTAATTACTTTTAACTTTTTATTATTATTAATTGAGTCAACATTTAAATGTTTACACTCATTTACTCACTCTCCCCCATATAGGGTTTTATACTAGCAATTGCACTGTATGTTGCAATGAAAATGTCGTAAGGCAAGAGCTTAGGAAAGAGTAGCATAGAAGAGAGAAGTTAAAATTTTATGCAATTTTATTTATTTATCAATGTCTATGTGAGAAAAACTTTGAAATTTAAATTTTGCAAAATTGAGTTATATCATATATTATAATTGCAAGATAGGTTCATTACTAAAATTACCATTTGTAAAAATAATAGACTATTTTATTGAATGTTCATCATTTCAGTATACATGATTTATTTTAAATTTGATGGATAGTCTCAATATAGATTTTGTGGAAAGTTTTAATGATTGAATAATGAAATTGCTATTGAGTGTTTGCAAGGAGAAAATCACAAGCTTGCCCCATCTTTACAAGTCAATCTCAGCTACACAAGTATGACCAATAATAACAGCACCATCTGAAACATCCATAATATATTTTTATGGATAAGGTGCTCTCTGCTGTACAAGTAGACTTCAACACAGTATTAGATACAACCTAAGACGATTTCCAAGTTAGCTAACCTGAATTCCTCTTCCACATTTTTCTTTCTTTTTGCTAACATTGGGAAGACACAAATATCTGAAAGCATGTGAGAAGCTTCTTCATTGGACATGACCAATCCTACCCATTCTAAGAATAACAATGAACGATAAGACATGCACAGTGATGCTGATTTTCTAGTGATAATTGACATTCATTCACTTCATATACAAATGATAATCATAAACATAAAACATGGTATCTGGCACTATAAATGGAGATTTATCAATGCAATTAAATAACCTTTTTAAGTTCTTTCTGTAATGTTTCCATGTAACCAACTTCTTCACTCTTGTAAAAATCCATGAGTCTGTTGAGCTGGTACCAAAAGTGGCTTAGGTTATGGCCTCTAGTAACCAAAACTTTCTAGAGGATACACCAGGAGCCTGGGTAAACAACTAATCTCATCTAGAAAGCATGCAAATCCTGAGTGATTGTACCCCACATTGAAAACTTTGGTAAAAGAGGCTTCTAAGATTCACACATGCTCAAGCTCCAACACATATTCAACAATACCCTATATCCTAGGGTTGCACATAAATATAATAATGATGATGTTTCTCATTTTATTTAGATCATCAATGATAGACAAGTCATACTACCTTGGCCTTCCAACAGACATTATCATTGACCACATAATTGAAGACTATCATTTGCTATAGTAAGTGTTTTTTGAGTAAAGTTTCACCTTTTTATCAGGTGATTGCATAAAATGTTAGATTTCCTCAAAATTTAGGCTATCCTTCCTCTCTCCAACCTCCTTCCAGGTTAGGGTTTGGGTTTTATTCATTTCAGTTTCTAGATTCTGCTACTTGTCAATCTCTGTAGCAGTTAATATGTGGACTACATGTAGGCATGTTACATGTTTTAGTTCACATTGTCATTTATTAAGTGGTATTGAGAAGAAAGTCCAACAATGAAAAACATACCAATTTCCCCATCCCCATATCTCACTCAATTTGCATAGAGAAATGCCTATTCAATACTTTTTCAAACCCTCAAATTATGAAAGCTCTATTTGCTGCTAGATGTAATCCAAAGTTGCATCCAAAGTTGACCTTCTAAAGTTACATCCCACAAATATTGAAAATAAAATAGCAAAAGACCAATTGATCAATGACAATATACCCATATAATAATACTTACTATTGTGCCAGCTTAAGGACAGAAGTAAAAATCAAAATTTCTAGGATGACAAATCTAGGAATCAGAGAATTCACTGCTCTATTTTACTTCAACAAATACTGGAAACATAAAGGAGAGGATCAAGTATTCACATATAGCACGGTAGATTTCGAACTGTGGGCAATAAATAATGATTCACAATACTGCTTTGGATACCTATATGATGGCTCATTCTAATGGGGTTGTATATCCAAATGATAAAATTTATAGAGAATACTTGCTTGCTTGGACATTGCCCGGACCTCCACTCAGAAATAACTTTGTGTGATGACTCTTCTGTGTAATAATCAATGCGATTTTAGGCGTATAATTGACCTCTATTGTTTAAACTGAGGGATGTTAAAACAAATAAAAAACCATATGAGAAATTTGTGACTTTTCTGGGGACTTGCACTATGAGGTTGTCTGTGACGTCGATGAGAAAATTATTCATTCCAAGTAGAAGAGCCAAAGTGTGATGTAAGACCTGCTTAATTTGTCTATGCTGTTTTATTTGTATTTCTTACTAGTTGGATGTTGTTGTTTGAATGCTTTCTTTACTTACAATTAATGCTTAGCATTGGTAGTTTTATTTAGTGGAGTAATTGTAACAAGCACACAAATGCATGTGGGTTTCCCTAGTTGAGAATGCATATATAGTATCAGGTTTAGAAGCAAAGCTTGGGATCGATATTTAGAAACATCTGCTCCAAAGGTTTATCGGTGCTACAAAATTTACAACTTTGAAGTTTTAACGTGTAGATGAAGACAAGAGGACTGCAACCATTTATTCCTTGAAGCAATCTACCATTACTCTAGATTCCAGTATGTCATGTATCCCATCATTTTTCTTCTCAATTCTAGTGCACACCCACATTACAAGGTCTTTACTCTTGTCAAAATCCTGAAGTACTAGTTGCTTGCCTGTCACTAGCTCTAAAAGCACCACTCCAAAACTATAGATGTCACTTTTCTCATTCACCTTGAGAGTGTAAGCATATTTTGAATGAAATTTCAAAGTGATTAATTTTGAGTTCTGAGATAACAATTCCGATTATAAATTCTTTATTTCATCTAAATGACTTCACAACTCTAAGTTGCTTCAGGATACTAGAGATTTTTCACAAGAGATATGGTTTCAAAATTTTGTATGTCCAAACCCTATCTAGCTCCAATGCATATTAAGAGAAGGAATGAAAATTCACAACACAGGTATATTTACTAAAGATAGATGCCTAGGCGAATTCCTTTATGGCATCACAACCTCCATATAAGTTCTAAAAAACATTCTATTATGTCATAATTAAAAATTCTAAAAAAACAAATTAACGGTTCTCAAAATATACTTGATTTGAAATATGCAATATGCAATATGAAATACTAAGCTACCAAATTTCAGGCCCAACCTTCAACGTTTTGCAAAGGGTAACATTAGAAGTTGTGGATATTGACTTTTCATGAACTGTAAAAAGCCTCTGTAAGGATTCTCATGTCATGGTGAGAATGTCATATTGAAAAAAATCAAATAACTAAATGGTCATGAAAATATACTACTTTGAAAACTAGGTAAGTTACACTTTAAGAGTCTAAGGATCCCTTTAAAGTTCATACTGAATGGAAGCCACACATTTCAAATAGAATTCCCACTCTAAATCCTAAGAGGATTTTAGATCTTGGTACTTCTTAGTATTCTTTTTGGGTTGTTGGAAGTGCTTCTAGAAACACATGAGCACTTGAGACTTGTACTTCAATTTTTGAAACTCATGCCATTCAAGTTGGAATGTGGGATGCAAATTTTATTGGGCCTACATAACCAAGGTAATGAACTAAGTAAATAAATAAAAAACAAATAAACAAAGATATATCTAGATCCTAAATTTTGTATGTTGCCAAAGCTTTCACCTATTGCTTTATCCTTCACATTGTTAATCTAGAGTTATTAAAACCAATTTATAATTTTTAGGCAGGGGTGAGGCAGCGTCAACAAATTCTATTTTCAATTAAAACCGTGTCTATATTAGAAAGAAAGTTGTTCATATGTATTTTCCTATGTACCTAGAGCTATATGACCATAGGATCCAACATTTGCAGACATGAAATCGATTCCCTTCTCACAGCTTTGGAGGACCTTGGCAAGTCCAAAATCAGCCACACGAGCACCAAAATCAACATCTAGCAGAATATTGTTGGGCTTCACATCACAATGGATGATAGGAGGTACATAGTCATGATGTAAATAGGCCAAACCCTGAGCTGCTCCAACTACAATTTTGTAATGTGTAGGCCAATTAAGGTCACCATCTTTGGGACCATGAAGGAGATCCCCCAAATTTCCATTAGGCATGTACTTGTATACCAAAATAATAGAATCATAATTGACATAACAACACCATAGTTTCACTATGTTTTTATGCCTAATCTTTCCCAAAGTTTCAACTTCTGCCTTGAATCCATTATCATTGCGGGAGGTGGAGCCTTCAATGTTTACACTGTTCCACATCCTCTTTATGGCCTACTTTAGTTGAAAAAAATGGACATTTCCTCTATTGAGGTGCACATTGTAATGTCTTGTTGGATCCCTCACAAATAGGTCTTCATTTGACAATGATTTTAGTTGCCTAAATGAAAATTAACAATTTTTAACTCTAGCATTTTTATATCATCCATTTTAAATGCCTTGTACAACGAGATTAAATTGCAAAAAATAGAAAAAGACTTTCCCTTCCATATCTTGATTCCCGAGGGCAAAAGAAGTGGTCAATATGCTCCAAATTCCCTTAAAGAAAATATTTTCCCAATGAAACAATAAACAAAAGGAATTACGATAAAAGAAATCTATCATGGAGGCCAAAGTTGGAGACAAAGGAAGATCTATCAGGGATCTTAACTACAATAATTTGGGTGGCATGAGGGAAACATGCTGCTTTGAATTTTGGACAATACCCATATGGAGGGTATGTACCTAACAAAACCTGTATTATGAGAAAGTTTATCCCCAATGAAATAGATCCAGAGTATAAAAGCTTTCTTTCAAATCCTCAAAATTTCTTCCTATAATCAATTCTAACTTGAATCTAAGCCACCAAAACCATGGCTGTCGTGGAGACTCTCTAACCACATTCACCAGATGGAGTACTTGGGCGAGAGATATTAGACTAAGTGGACTAATGATGGAAGAGCATTGGAGGCCTTTCAAAGGTTTTCTGCCACAATTCAGGGGTAGAGGAAATCATATATAAGAGAAATGAAGATTTTAGTCACAAACTTCACACTTCAAATTTAACAAACTGAGGCTGGGACATGACAGGTATGTTGCATAATTCAACCCTCAAAAATTATAATCCCTGTGATGCTTTCAATTTTTAAAAGCGAGAAACATTAAATTTGACAAAAAATTCAATAGCCTTTAACATTGGATTGCAACTTATTAAATTTGATCGAAAAGTCAATAACCTTTAACATTGGATTGCAAATTGTCTAGTACCTTGTTACAGACCATGAAGTAAATTGCTTAAGCCTTAAATAGTTAATCTAGAAAGTTTTTAGTCTTCTCCTAATTGGGAAATGAGAACTATTTTTTCGACACCCAAGAACTGTCAAAACACTTTCTCATTAAAATAGTTATTTCTAAGTTTGTAACATGTAGGACAATTAAAGTTACCAACTTTGGGGCCATGAAGAAGATCCCCCAAACTGCCATTTAGCATGTAATTGGACACCAAAATATTAGAATCATCATTGACACAACAACACTAGAGTTTCATTATGTTTTTATGCCTAATCTTTCCCAAAGTTTCAACTTCTGCCTTGAATTCATTATCATTGTAGGAGGTGGGTCCTTCAACGTTTCCACTATTCGATAGCCTCTTGATGGCCACAATTTCTCCATTTTTGAATGTGGCTTTGTACATTTTTCCTGATCCACCACTTCCAATCACATTTTCCTTGTGTATGCAATCTAGAATTCCATATTCTTTGAAACCTAATTGGTGAAACGTGGTCAACATCTAGGGAGACTTATTACTTCACCACAAATCTTTAACTTTAACTTTATTGTATTGACGATATTGTCTATAGAACAAGGCCAATCCTAAAACAAAAATGAAGACAAAGGAAGATCTATCAGGGATCTTAACTACAATAATATGGGTGGCATGAGGGAAGCATGCTACTTTGAATTTTGGACAATACCCATATGGAGGGTATGTATCTAACATACCCTGTATTATGAGAAAGTTGATCCCTAATGAAACAAATCTTGAGTATAAAAGCTTTCTTTCAAATCCTCAAAATTTCTTCCTATAATAAATTCCAACTCGGCTCCAAGCCACTAAAACCATGGCTGTTGTGGAGACTCTCTCAACGCATTCACCAGATGGAGTACTTGGGTGAGAGACATTATACTAAGTGGAATAATGATGGAAGAGCACTAGAGGCCTTTCAAAGGTTTTCTACCACAATTAAGGGGTAGAGGAAATCATACATAAGAGAAATGAATATTTCAATCACAAACTTCACACTTCAAACTTCACAAACTGAGGCTAGGACATGAACGTTATGCTGCATAATTCAACCCTAAAAAATTGTAATCCTTGTGATGCTTTCAATTTTTCAAAGCGAGAAACATTAAATCTATAGAAAATTTGTTAGGTCCCTATAATATTAGTGATCCCCCCATTACTATTGTCGTTGTATCCCTTATTGTTATTATTGTGCCCCTATTGTCCCCATATTGTTATCATTGTGTCCCATAGAATCCCTCTATTGTTATTTTTGCGCCTTTATATTATTATTGTTAGGTCGACTTGGTTATATTGTGACCCTGTAGACTCCTATATATAGAAAGGAGGTTTTTTCATTTGAATCATCTAAGAATTGTTCATTTGTGTAATGTAAAGGAGGTTTCCCCCTCGAAGAGGCATATTTCTAAGGCGTTGATCTATCTTTTATATCTTTTGTGAGTTGGTTTCATAAAATTTGGTATCAGAGCTTTTGATTCTAGGGTTTCACTGCTCCAAATAGGTCATCGTGGAATTTTCGCGATAACTTTTTTTTGCTGCGAGTTTTAGAAGCTAAAAAAAAAAACCCATTTGAGAAGAAATCTTGCTGAAGCTTAGGCCCGAATTTTAGATCTTGTCTCTCTTTATTTTTGGATATATGATCTGAGGAAGTTAGGGTTTGTGCAAGCTCCTGAATTTCATCTAAAACATGTCGTCGTGGAATTTTTGCTATAACTTGTTCGCTACGAAGTTTCAGAATCTAAAAGAAAAACCCATTTGAGAAGAAAGCAGTCTGAACCTTGGGTCCAAATTTCATATCTTGTCTCGCTATATTTTTGGAGATATAATCTAAGACATTTAGGATTTCTGTGGGCTCCCGAATTACATCCTAAACAAGTGACCTTGGGAAAATCGTCATAACTTTCTCTCTAAGCATCAAATTGAAATTTTGTAAGAAGTTGCAGAACGAGGAAGGATTGTAGTTTTCTGTATATTGATTTCAGGTCCTAAGGTTGAAACAGTGACATGTGGCATGTCTTACAAGTTCGCTCTACTGAACTAGTCTATAATCAGGCCACCATGGGAGATTTGGCATAACTCTTCCTTGGAGAATCCAATTTCAATCAGACTGGTGGCATTAGAAAGAGGACACAAAGGGCTACTATAGGACACGATTTCAGAACTGGGAGATCTAAAATTACAAAGGTACATCAGATTCAATATTGAGCTCTTACAAAAAAAAAGGTGTGTATTTTTTTTTAAATTTTTGCATAAGCTTGGTCTGAAAAATTAGTTTGAAGGAATTCAAGGGACATAATGAAGCATTATTATCGGTAATTGATTTTCCAAAGAAAGAAAATGGAAACACCTAGTAAGTAACCTGAAATCTCTAGCATGACTCATGAAGAAGAGGAAGGAATGCAACATGATATATCAATATTACAAAACCAAGTGCAACAAATTTCACTCGCACAAAAGGTAACAGAAAATAAGATGGATGGTTTAAAGAAATACGTAGAAGCTAAGATGGATGGTTTAAAGAAAGATGTAGAAGCTAAGATGAATGACTTGGAAGCTAAGATGGATGGTGTGGAGGCTAAGATGGACGGCGTGGAAACTAAGATGGATGGCGTGGAAGCTAAGATGGATGGCATGGAAGCTAAGATGGATGATTTAAAGAAAGGCATGGAAGATTTGAAGACAGATTTGACTAAGTTTCTACAAGGAATGCTTACTAATGGCGAAAGGGTAGTAAAGGAAACTCAGGATGAGAACAAAATAAATGTTAATCATGATTTCATAGACTCTAACGTTATATCGAAGAACCACCATGTTCCAAAGATCAATATGAGGAAGTTTGATGGCAAGGATCTCGAAACATGGATACTACAGATGGAGCAATTTTTCGATCTCCATAATGTGCAAAACACACAAAAGGTACGCATTGCAACTTTATATTTGGAACCAAATCAGTTTGTATGGTATCGATGGCTTTGCTCTCGTAAACAAATTTTCACTTGGGCTATTTTTATGGATGAAATGAATAGCACATTATGAGGATACAAAAAGCAACACTTTTTAGCCAACTGATAAATCTCAAAACAAAAGGGTTCAATGATGGAGCACATTGAGGACTTCCAAAAATTGAATATAAGGGTAAAAGATATTCCAGAGGAGCATAGGATGATATGTTCATAGGGACTTTAAAAGATAATCATCCAACATGAGGTTCACCTTTTGGAACCAGATTCATTGGAGAAGGCATTCAAGTTGGCAAGAAAAATGGAAAGCAAAATTATGGCAACAAGGAAGCCTACCACTCACAATCATAAAGATGGAAGTGTTACTTCCCCTAGCCATCCATAGCCTACAAGGTTGACACCACAACAATTGGAAGAAAAAAGAGCAAAAGGGCTTTGTTATAGTTGTGATAGCAAATACACTAAAGGTCATAAGTGTGCCAAGAAGAAATTATTTTAAATAGATTGTGAAGAGGAGGAAGAAAAGGAACAAGAAACGTCAAAAGAAGAGGATATACACCAGGAACTAACCCTAGAAAAAGAAGAAATGAATCTGACCATATCTTGTAATGCATTGGCTGGAATTACCACTCCTCAAACTATCAAGATAGAAGGGCATATCAAGAAGAAAAAGGTAATAGTGTTAATTGTTTCGGGAAGTACCAATAATTTTATTCATTGTAAGATAGCCAAGGAATTAAATTTCTTCCTATATCTAGCACCAGAGTGTCAAGTGATGGTTGCAAATGCAGGAACCATAAATTCCTCAGGAAAGTGCCATAATATAAAGCTATCCATGGGAGAATATGTATTGAATAGCCCAATGATTTCTATTCCAATGGTGGTGCTGATGTTGTACTAGGAGTCCAATGGCTACAATCCTTGGGTACAATAGCTTTTAATTTTCAAGAAATTTTCATGAAATTCTCTTCATAAGGAAAGGAAGTTGAATTAAGGGGTATCGCATGGAAATCGAGAAAGATAATCAGCTCTAACGGAATGACAAAGCTTCTAAAGAAAGAACAACAAGGCATAATTGCACAATTATGTTCACTAGAGGCTCCCACATCGAAATCATCCATTTCTCCAGATCTCCAAAAAGTCTTGGACAATCATTTCAAGGTATTTGAGACTCCCAAGGGCCTCCCACCTATTCGTGATCATGACCATGCTATTAATTTTATTCCAGGAAGTGTTCCTCCAAACATCAGGCCTTACAGATATCCCTATGTCCAAAAGAGTGAAATTGAACGTATGGTTGCAAAAATGCTAGAGGCTGGTATAATTCAACCTAGTCTTAGTTCTTTCTCAGCTCCAGTAGTATTAGTTCACAAGAAGGATGGATCATTGTGCATGTGTCCAGATTATAGGGAGCTCAACAAGCTCACTATTAAAGATAAATTTCCCATTCCTATCATTGATGAATTATTGGATGAATTGCATGGATCAATTTACTTCACCAAGTTGGATCTTCGTTCAGGATATCATCAAATCAGAATGAAGACTGAAGAAATTCCAAAAATAGCATTTAGAACTCATGAGGGCCATTATGAATTTTTGGTCATGCCTTTTGGCCTTACTAATGCACCTTCTACATTTCAAGGTTTGATGAATTCCCTTTTCAAACACCTTAGAAAATTTGTGTTAGTATTTTTTGATGATATACTAATCTACAACAAGTCTTGGAAGGATCATGTTGAACATGTTGACAGGGTGCTACAACTATTGGAGGAGAAACAATTAAATGCAAAAAGATCCAAATGTTTCTTTGGAGTACAAGAGGTGGAATATCTGGGTCATATTGTATCTCATGAAGGAGTTAAGGTAGACCCTAGCAAAATTAAAGCCATTAAGGAATGGAAAATCCCCACATCCATAAAACATATGTGAGGATTTTTCAGGTTGACAGGGTATTATGCAAGTTTGTTAAGAATTATGGGAGAATAGCAGCACCTCTAACAACATTATTGAAGAAAGATTCATTTTCATGGACTCTAGAAGCAACCAAGGCCTTTGAACATCTTAAAGAGGCCATGTGCCAAGCACCAGACTTAGCTACACCGAACTTCACAAAAACCTTTATTGTGGAATGCGATGTCTCAGGAAATGGAATTGGTGTTGTTTTAATGCAAGAAGAAAGACCCATTACTTTCAAAAGTCGTCCAATCAAAGGAAAGTATTTACACAAAGCTATTTATGAGAAGGAAATGCTGGAAATACTACATGCACTTAAGAAATGACGACCCTACCTAATGGGAAGACACTTCAAGGTAAAAACAGATCATGATTGTCTTAAATACTTTTTAGAACAAAGATTATCTTCAGAAGAGCAGTGAAAATGAGTCACAAAGATGTTGGGTTATGACTTTGAAATCATCTACAAAAAAGGGAAGCAAAATGTTGTGGCAGATGCACTCTCAAGAAAGAATGAGGATGTGGAAGCATTTCTTTGTGCCATTTCCATTATCCAATCAGATTGGATAAACGAAGCAAGGGATGCATGGAAGAATGACGAGGAAGTGTGGGCACTCATTCAAAAGATACAACAAGATCCCAGTACATCTAATACATTTATCTGGAAAAATGATTTATTATGGTACAAGGATCGGTTATACGTATGTAAGAATTCCCAACTCAAACAAAATATTTCTTAGGGAATTGCACACCTCTCCCTTAGGAGGGCACTCAGGATTTCTAAAAACCTACCACAGGGTTAAGAAGGATTTTTTTTGGGATGGCCTTAAATCAGATATTCAAAAGTTTGTGGCATAATGTTTGGTTTTCCAACAAAATAAAGTTGAAACAATTAAGACACCGGGTCTATTACAACCTTTATCCATTCCAAGCCAACGTTGGGAGGAGGTTTCAATGGATATTATCACAGGTTTACCCAAGTCTGAGGGAAAGAGTGTCATCATGGTGGTAGTTGACAGACTTACCAAGTATGCACACTTTTGTGCATTATCACATCCATTTAAAGCCAGTACAATTTCAACGACATTTATGGAAACAATTCAAAAGCTACATGGAAATCAAAAGATTATTGTAAGTGACAGAGATCCCATTTTCACTGGAAATTTTTGGACAAATTATTTTCTTGTCTTGGTACTCAGTTAGCTCATAGCTCATCTTATCATCCTCAATCTGATGGGCAAACTGAGATAGTAAACAAATGTTTGG
>APFE030794832.1:6717-25633 GCA_000404065.3 Pinus taeda | reverse complement strand
TATGGCACTTTATGGATATCATCCACCATCCATCACATCATATTTAAGAGAAAATTCTAAGGTTCAAGCAGTGGAAGATCACATCGAGCATCAGCAAGAAGTTCTCCAACTCTTAAAGGATAACCTGACCTTGGCACAAAATAGAATGAAACAACAGGTAGATCAACATCGTAGCGAAAGAAGTTTTGAGGTAGGTGATTGGGTATTCCTACGGCTACAACCATATAAACAAATGTCCCTCAAGCAAGCTAAGAAGGATAACAAATTATCACCAAAGTATTATGGTCTGTACAAGGTGTTGCAAAAGATAGGTACTACGGCATACAAATTGGAGCTTCCTGTAGCTTCTCGAGTGCACCCAGTTTTCCATGTTTCACGCTTAAAGAAGGTTATAGGTGACAAGCTTCCAATTCAGTCAATATTGCCAGAACTTGATGAGGAAGGAAAAATCATATTGGAATTTGAAGCAGTCAAAGAAACAAGAACTCGACAACTACGAAATCGATCAATTTCAGAGTATCTCATCAAGGGGAAGAACTTATATGTTGAAGATTCCACATGGGAGGATGATAATTTTATACAGAAGCATACAGAACTACTCAAGCGTTGAGGACAACACTTTTTTGAAGGAGAGGGGCATGTTAGGTCCCTATAATATTGGTGATCCCCCCGTTACTATTGTCATTGTATCCCTTATTGTTATTATTGTGCCCCTATTGTCCTCATATTATTATCATTGTGGCCCATAGAATCCCTCTATTGTTATTTTTGTGCCTTTATATTATTATTGTTAGGTTGGCTTGGTTATATTGTGACCCCGTAGGCTCCTATATATAGAAAGGAGGTTTTGTCATTTGAATCATCTAAGAATTGTTCGTTTGTGTAATGTAAAGGAGGTTGCCCCCTCGAAGAGGCATATTTCTAAGGCGTTGATCTATCTTTTCTATCTTTTGTGAACTGGTTTCATAACAAAAGACAATAGCCTTTAACATTGGATTGCAACCTATTAAATCTGACCAAAAATTCAATAGCCTTTAACATTGGATTTCAACTTGTCTATTGCCTTGTTACAAACCATGAAGTAAATTTCTAAAGTCTTAAATAGTTAATCTAGAAAGTTTTCAATCTTCTCCTAATTGGGAAATGATGACTATTTTTTCGACACCCAAGAACTGTCAAAACAATTTCTCATTAAAACAGTTATTTGTAAATTTATAACATGTAGGCGGAGATCCCCCAACAACACTAGAGTTTCACTATGCTTTTATGCCTAATATTTCCCAAAGTTTCAACTTCTGCCTTGAATCTATTATCATTGCAGGAGGTGGAGCCTTCAAAGTTTCCGCTGTTACACAACCTCTTGATGGCAATAGTTTCTCCATTCTCATGTGTGGCCTTGTACAATTTCCTAATCTACCACTTCCAATCACATTTTCCTCATCTATGCAATCCATAATTCCATATTCTTTGAAACCTAATCTGTGAAACGTGGCCAACATCTAGGGAGGGTTATTACTTCCTCACAAATATTTAACTTTAGATTTATTGTATTGATGATATTGTCTATAAAACAAGGCCAGTCCTAACACAAAAATGACCCTCGCCAAAACAAACAGCGTTGGGAGCAACCATGCTCAGCTATTACACATTTTTTCTCCTACTATTCTCCATGTCAGAACAAGATTTAAACCCTTTAAGACCATCGTTGCTGCAAACCCTAGGATTGTTAATTAAACTTGATTTGTAGAAATTGAGACTTAGAGCAGAAAGAACAATTCCAGTTAGCTGATTATCCGAAAGATTAAAGCTAATAAGCTTCAAATTTCCCAATTGAGGAGGGATTTCTCTTATCAAGGCATTAACAGAAAAATCCATATATGTAAGAACTCGCTGTTCCCCTATCTCTCTAGGAATAGGGCCCGAGAATATGTTATTTGACAAATTTAGGTTTGCAAGCTCATTCCATGATGGTATGTTAGTAAGAAGGCTACCAGAGAATTTATCAAGGAAAATATACAACTCACATAATTTTTTTAGTGAACGACAAGTGGCCGAAAGAGGACCTATGAAATGATTGTTGTTACCATCAATTATAAAAATATTAGCCACCAGCCCTATATTAGAAGACAAGCTGCCAGAAAAATTGTTACCGGATATCAAGAGCGTTGACATATTCTTGGCATGCCTTCGTTGCAGACCTTTACTTCTTGAGAACTAGAATTTCCAGCATATGTACTTGGGAGTGGCCATCTTACTTGTCTAAGGAGCGGTTTATTCACAAATGTCCCAGGTGTTCAATATTTTCCTCCTCTCGGGCACATAAAAAACATTTCAAAGGACTTCCATATGATATCAATCACTAAAGGATTTTCACCCCCACCCCCATTGTCGGATTCAATATCTATGAGTTTGTTATTTCCAGTCCTCTGCGCTCCTTATTTGCTCGATGGTGAAAAAAATATTAGGCCTCGATGTTTTCACGCACTTGTAGGCCTTGATGGTGTCATTGCACCACGACGAATTCCATCCTCACTGCCAAAGACCCCATTCCCAAATACAACAAACCCTTCCCAGCGACATGCCTTGCCTGCCGCTCCAGGGTTTCGTCCATTTGACTTCGCCGCTCCAGGTTTCGTCCACTTGACTTCGCCGCTCTAGGGTTTCGTGACTTGCTGTGTAGAGGTCGGGAAGCCTTTCTCTACAATGTTAAGGGCTAGGTTCTGGCCCATCAATGTTAGACCCGATAACACGATTATCGACAACGACCCCGCATTGAATTGAATTGAAAAATCATAAAACCTCTTCCACTGAGAATAGGAAGCTCCCACAATCAACGTTTTAGTGCTATGGAAGGAAGCGACAATGGAAATAAAGGAATAAGCGTATATTCAGGTGGTTGAAGGCAGTTGACAAATGGTGGGATCCAATGGCTGAGAATATTTCAATCATCTAACAATCCATCTAATGGTGGCCAATGATACAGAGTGCCATCCCAAGGAAGTTCTTCCCATAAGAATGCTTTACGACGTAATTACTTTTAATTTTTTTGTTATTTCTCATATACCAAGTTTTATATTATTTTTTAATTGAGACGACATATAAATATTAAATATTTATGTTTACAAACATTTATACCTACACATCTCCCCCTATATTGAGATATAAAGCACCTCTCGTGCAATTAACTTCTAATAATTCTTAATAAAAACCAACCATTTTAACATAATTTAAATGAGTTTTGCTAGATTTATCTCGCTTTTTTCTTATAAACATATACTTATATTTTCTTAATAAATAATAATGTACTATACTTCTTAGTTTATATTTACTTTTCTTTTATGTTACTATTTATAACCTATTTTATTGCGTGGATATGCACTCTACAACCCAATATGGTAGAGATGTTGTCACGTAACATTACATTTAAAAATAGTAAAATAACAATTTAAAAATAGTAATAATAAAAGAAATTAATGTGGGTCATAATTTAAATACTTTAATTTGCACCATAACATTATATAACTTTATATAGAGATATAAAGTGACCGAAAGTTAAAAAAAAATATAATTTACCTTTTAATATGATGAAAAATGTAATTTATTCACTACTTAATATGGAGATGACATGAAATAGTATTATTGATAGTACATGATGTGTAATTCGTTCTATGTTTAGTTCACATGTGATATTTAAAATATATATATATTACTGTCAAACATAAGTAAAATATTTCAATATCCATTCTAAATAACATAGTTTTATATCTATTTTATATAGAGAAAAATTAAAGTAATTTGAATTAAAAAAATTAGTATATTTTAGCTTTCCTTAAGTAGGTGTGTTATTTTATTTTTAATATAGGGTTGATATATAAGATTTTAAAATATCAATAACAAAGAAAAGTTTAATGTAGGTTATAAATAAAATATTTCAAGATGTAGATTGAGCAAAATATTTTAACATGAAATATACTAAGAGAGATCTCGGATAGTTTTTTAAACTTGGATCTAGGCTAATTTTTTAAAATTGTAATCATTCTTAAATTTTCTTCCTTTTTATTTTATTTTCCTAATAAATAACAATGTACTATACCTCTTACTTTATATTTACTTTTAACAATTAATTTACTTTTATGTTACTATTTATAACATATTTTATTTAAATATTGAATGATACATCAAAACATAACATAGTGAGTGGTAATACTCTATTTGTGCAATAGAAGCATCCCAAATTCAAGAAAAATGGAGATGTTTGATTGAGCATACTCTATTATCGAAGAAGGAATTATGTCAGTTCTGATTTATATCGACCCATCTAAATGGTCACCAATTGCTTACTAAATTTTTTCCTAGTGAAGTTGTCAATGTTATTGTTTTTCATGCAAGTTCATTTCTATTGATGATGAAGGAATGTATGATATCAAAAATATTTAATGAAGTTGTTGATGTTACTGGTTTTTCAAATAAGCTTACTTCTATTGTTGATGAAGGAATGCATGTTTATCAAACTTTTTACGAAGGGAAAGTGGAAAATTGATTTATTATTAAACATTGAAATCTAGTCTTGCCAAGTCTCATTTTACAAACCAGCTAATAAATACAAAGCTAAATGACTGTAAGGAAACAACACTTCATGATACAAACAAGGAGAAAAAAATGAGAAGGAAATGAAAACAACATTAGAGGGTTCGAAACGTTGACCAACTAATGATTCTATGTGATTAATCTGAAAATCAATTTCAAACAATCAATAATTTTCAAACTTGGTATTTTCCTCCAAAAGGAATCCTTTGAGATGGTAGCTTTTTCCATTTGCAACTGTGGGACTTCTAATTTATTTTTATGAAGATGGATTGGGCTTTTAATGTTTGATTGATTTTTATTAGCCCATTGCTTCAACGCCATTTTTAAATCTTTGATATTTTGCTCCCATATATAGTTTGGAGAGCTAGCAATCCATCCTCCCCATGCTTGGAAACTACTTTCCCAAAACCATTTTTATGGAGCCATAACGGGTTGAAGTGGAAAGGCAAAGGGCCATAATCCACTTTAGATCGAGTTTCTGAGGTGATTGGATGGTGGTTCTATTCACTCCAAGGAAAAAATAAGAGGAGGCCATAATATTATGATCTAGAAAGGATCTTGCAAGTAAAAACCTTTCTAATCGGGAAGTGATATGTCTAGGGCCCACTTGTCGATTGCTCCAAGTGAATTTGTTTGCCTTAGGCTTGATATCCAACAATGCCAAATTTTTAATAAGATTTGTTGGTATCTTTTTTGCAATAAGGGTTAACAAAAAGATATATTGATGGTTAAAAATAGTGAAACAAGGAAATTTGAGGATTTATGATAAAACCCTAGGATGGTCGCACAAGATTATGTTTATGTATAAATATGTAGAAACATAACAATGAACAAAACTAAAAATTACAAGACAATATAATGTATGATGAGATCCAAGTAACCCAAGAAAGTTTTTTTTATTAGAATGTCACACAAGAAAAGCCTCAAATGATTTTTGGTTCTAAGGACCTCCTCCCTAGGATAGTTCATAGGCAATCCTGTTTGTAGCAAACGGTTCACTCTCTCTAAATGGAAAACAATCCAAAAAGAGAAAAAAAAAAGTGAGATTTTGGTGGAGAAGACTTGAATGTTTGAGAATTATAAGTTTGATAATGAAAATGATTCATGGTGAGATGAGGAAAAAATATCTCTATTTATAATAAAATGCTAACTAGATTTGATGAAGTCAAAGATAATAAAATATTTTTTGGCCCAAATCAAGGTCTAATTAATTTGTCATTTTTTGTTTTTCATGAGAGGAAAAAGTAAAAAATAATGGTTAATGACCTTTATTTAGGTATATATCTTACAAATAATGACTTATTGAGTTAATTAATAAAAACAATTCATAAATACCCTAATGTGGGTGGAGGAACATGGGCATATCGGTCTTGAGGGCAGGGATTAATTCCTCCCTTCTATACATCTTAACAACATGTGGCGATGGCTTTATATGCAACTTGGAATGCATGGAAGCTTTGAGACAGGGGACGTTAGTATTGTAAAAAGGTTGACGAGTGTGATAATGTTGCTGCTAGTGAGCTTGGTTATAGGCATATGGGAAGGTGGAAAAATTGGTGAAGGGTTTGTGCAGGTCATCAACTTGTGCACACTTCTTCGTCTTTGGTTATCTACTTGAGAATTTTCTGAATGAAAGCGAAAAACCCCTTATGGATATGTTGGTGGTTAGGTGCGCCAATTTTGGGATCAAGGTGAAGATGAACCTTGGAGCCTGTACAAACACCGAGGAGGAAAATATTATTGAATTGAATTACGTAGTAGGAAGAGGATTTCTAATATGGAGCACAAATGCAAACTACTTGGTAAGTCACTCTAGTCTTTCTTTGTGAAATTCATATAGTAGTATCCCTATTATGTTGAAGGGGTGAGCTTTGGTGTCAGGTCTGTACTTGGTCATATTTAATTTGGGGAAAGGGATGTTGAGGTTACCTAGTCGCTCTCAGCTGCAATTGGGGTTAGTAACAAGGCTCTAGGTTGTGGGATTCGTTTGGATATTTTCATGTTCTAGTTATATTGTAGTGAGTAGAAACCCCTGTGCTAGTGGAACAACCTCAGTTAAAAATCCATGTAATAAAGTTATTAAAGGCAAAATATAAGAGCAAGGTCATGAGACACGTATTCCAAGCTGAATGGTAGGAAAAGCATCCTAGTGGGGTGTCACTTTCGGTTTGTTATGGCTAAGGAAATTGGCAAAGACATTGGAAAAGGCAAAGAGGCATTAATTATGATTTATTTATGAAATAAAGGAAAATAGGAGAAAAAGAAGGTGAAGAGTCACATATTTTGTTTTGTTTTGTTTTTTGTTTTTTTGTTTTGTTTTGTTTTGTTTTTTGTTTTTTGTTTTTTGTTTTTGTTTTTGTTTTTTTTGTTTTGTTTTTTGTTTTTGTTTTTGTTTTTGTTTTGTTTTGTTTTTTGTTTTTTTTGTTTTGTTTTTTTGTTTTTTGTTTTTTTTGTTTTGTTTTGTTTTGTTTTTTGTTTTGTTTTGTTTTGTTTTTGTTTTTGTTTTTGTTTTTGTTTTGTTTGTTTGTTTGTTTGTTTGTTTTGTTTTGTTTTGTTTTGTTTTTGTTTTTGTTTTTGTTTTTTGTTTTGTTTTTTTGTTTTTTTAGCTTGGAGCTCTTTTCTCTTCTCTCACTCTCTCATACTCTTGCACACTTAGAGTATTCTTGGAGCACTTTGGCATACATTGGATTTCGAGGAAGAAGGAAAAGAAAAGAAGGAAAGCGTAAGGGGACAACGTGATTGCTTTGTAGGTATCGAGTTGCATGTATGATTTCCTTGTTAGTTTTTGCATGCATGGTATATGCATGTGGTTATTTGGTTATGATGTGTCATTGACATAGAGGATTGCTTGGATTGACAATGGTTTTTCTTGACCTTTCCATTTCTTGGATATCCATGGTGTTGTGGGTTTTTTAACTTGTTTATGATTGGTGTTGATGTTCCTTATGGTTGTGGGTTGAGTTACTAGTTCTTGGAACCTTTGTTGGACAAACACTCTGGAAGCCTTGGAACAAAGTGGGTTGAGTTACTAGTCTTGGAAGCCTTGGTTGGAAAACGCTCTAGATCCCTTGGTGGGTTGACTTACTAGTCCTAGAGCCTTGGTTGTACAAATTCTCTAGAGCCCTGCAATAATTGTGTGTTGAGTTACTAGTCCTGGAGTCGGGTTGAAACAAACTCTCTAGAGCCCTGGACAACTTGGGTAGAGATTGATATGGTGATGGTTAGTGATATCCGACCGTGAGGTGGAATCACTGGTTGAGGTGGTTTGGCCTTTGAAATCCTTGGTTTGTTTTTTCTTGGTTTATTCTGACATTCATGCTTGGAATATGGCATGAGGGTGATATGATGAAAGAGAGATTTGGTTTAGACCAATCTATGGTGAGGTGGTACATGGAGGTCCCTGACTTGGTTGGATTTTCATATGTTAATGATAACTCTTTTTCTCTTATATTTTCATGAGTAGTTGTACTTGTTTTTATGTGGATTTGATGGCTGGTTTATCATGGTGTATATGTTATTCATTTGCTGGTTATAAGATGTATATTGGCTATGGATCTTGATGTTTTTTATTTGAAGATGAATGTTTAATGAATGCATGAGGTAATAAATGTTATTGCAACTATTATGAGAGGGAATTAGACCTTCTTGACAATTCTTAGATAAGTATCAGACCCCTATGTTCAAATATGCATTCATGACCTGTAGACTACATGTTCGCCATGTGTTCGACGAAATGATGTCATGGTTAGGCCTAATTAGGTCAAGTTATTGACTAAGTTTTGCATTAATGGGATTTTCCTTGTGTCAATCAACATTCTAGAAAGTTACATCAAGTTAATGGGAGAGGTTTGGGTACTAGACCTGAAAAAATGGCTTAGATTCCAGGGTCGCATGCTCGGAACTGGGAAATGTAGACTGCAGTTGTTGGGAGGTAGAGTTAACCATGCGGCTGGAGGGTTACAGCCATTGGATTGCCTTTTTATGTAGGCGACTAGGAGTCCATATCACTAAAAAGGAAATTTATCTCAGGGTTTGGGCACCCAGAGTGGTTGTTTAGCTCCTGTGGGTCCTGTAGCTCCTGAGGAAGGTCAATAAGGTTTCATCTTGTTGACCACATTTCCTTAATGTGATTTATGAGGCTGAGTCATATCATCGTAAATGTTCGTCACATGTTTACCCCGATGGAGCGATGAACTTGGGTAAGCCTGGGAAGAGATGGTTACAACTAGGTACATGTAAATTTCGTTTGCAACTTACAAGTTTTGGGTCATCAGGTTGCCCTAAGAGCACATGGGACAATAATCTGGTCATGTAGAGTGTCAAATTTGTTAGGTTGGGGCCATAATGGTGGAGCAATGAAAGTTGGTCAAAGTTGGAGGTATTATTCTTGAAAGGAAAAATGGCAGTGCCAAAAGGAGGTTGCCTGTCCCTAGCAAGTGTTGGCCTAAGCATTGTTGGGGCTAAGGTTTTGGGTAGTGACAGGGTCTACACCCACAACTGGATGTTAAAGGGTGGTTTTAGTAGGTTGGAACAAATGTAATTATGAATAGGCAACATGGTTGTGTGTGGAGAGGGGTTGGCCCAAGAGGATAGAGGGCATAACACTACAGGGAAGCTATGGATTTTGGGTGAGAAGGGGGGGGGGGGGTTGTCACAGAGATAGAGGAGGAGGTGGCCCCTTATCTCAGTCAAGTTGACCTACCTCCTCCATTTGATGTATTAGAATCTTAGCTCCAACACATCAGTCACCTCCTAGAGTGGTTGGGACAAAATTGCCATGATGACTGTTCATGAACGATCTGTAGTAGAATCAGTGGAACATGCAGGACAAGTTGGCTTCCATCTGACAGGGCTAGAGGAGAATGTCAAAGAAAATGGAACATCTAGAAGGGTGAATGGTGCACATTGAATATCATTTTCCTAGTGAACTTCACCCTCCATAGTTTTCAAGTAACTAAATGAATAATCTAGCTCCAGATCATCCTCCTATTCCTTAATGTCAATTGGTTGTTTCTTGATTTTAGGGGTCTTTTGGGCCTTTTGGAATTTTTGTTTTTGGGTCTATGTAAATTTTGGCATTTTGCAATTAATATATGTGTTTATCTTCTTGCCAACAAATCTAGTAGGAGTGAGGTAGAAAGAGCAGTAAAATATGGACAATTATGTTGTAATCTTTGCATGATATAACATAAACTTTTTGACTAGTGAAACAAAAAAATCATAAATAAATATTTATTAGATTATTTCCATTTGAATGAGTAAAATAGGTTAGAAATAATTCATAGATAATAATTTAATAGATTATTTCGATGAAAATGTTTAAAAGATTGAGAAATAGTTAATATGTAAATGATTTATTAAATTATTTCTATGAAAATGAAAAATTAAGCTATTTTCACCTAAGTGGGTTAAATTATGAGAATAACATAAAATTAATGAATTTATTGGTTATTATCATGGAAATGGTTAATTAATGAAAATAACTTAAGGAAAGACCTTCCTTAGACTATTTTCTTAGGTGAAAGTGATTTTTAATGTATAAAATCCATACTTATGTGGCATATTTATACCCACCTAATGATTTTTTCTAGGTGATCATTTTTTGTGTGATAACAAGATCTTCCATTTACTCTTGAAATGGATCTCGAACACGAGGTCCTCCTTTCTTCTCCCACAAGTGAAGGGTGGTATTAAAATACCTTTTCATTATGCAATTATGTCCCATATTAGATTCTTTTGAAGAGTGAAGAGAGGACGAATATTATAATTTTTCTTGATAATTAACCGATATATAAACATTGATGAGACAACATACCTTTTGACTAGCAAGAGGTAAGAGACTAACTGATTTGAACTTAAACAGGGATGCAACAAAATACAGATATAACCACAAATACAAATATGCAACATAAAAAACACATCTTTTCATTAATATCAAAGAACTGAAATGTGCTTACAAACATAATGGAAATAAACTAGCTCGGGTGGTGGTAGCTTATCTATAAGAAGAGATGTGGTGACTACATGCCTCTGAATTGTGCTACAATGAGGCTATAAGGCCTATTTATTATTGAGAAAAAATGGAAAACCATAAACATCCAAAAATCTAACCCTAGGAGATGAAGTGCCAAAACTATGGGCCTCGTTTGGGTAAATTGAGACATCAACTTCTCGGGGTAGTAACTTTGGTATACGATCTTCATTTGACATGCACAATACCTCGTTAGAAATATCTATATGAGGACTACAAATTTTGACCTCAAACATTAGGGTAATATTCAAGTTTTTATGTTTTACAAAAAAATGTCGTTTAGGGCCTTAAAATGGATTCGGAAGTCTACGACCTGAAAAACTACCAAAAATAGTAATTGTGCTACAATTAAGGAAACTGAAAAACTGAAAGAAATAATGGCGGGGGTACGAGTGGAATAGGTGAGTGTCCACCAATATCCACTTGGATTATTCCTCCCCTGTTAGGAAGCAATGGTCCCCGTTTCATTGAGTGCCTCCATGAGATGGGGAAACTTCTGTTGAACTTGGTCCCTAGTGAGCGAGTTGCCTTGGTGCAGGAGTTGGATAGCTTTGACAACTCGATAGAGTTAGATCTTCTATTGGTGAGTATTCTTGATCTGTGTGTTCATGATCCAATCAGTTGTGGCCTGTTCCATGCAGTCTAGGTTTAACTATGTTAGTGTGAGTTGTTCTACAATGTCTGATGTGTCCAGTAATGGTGGAAAGTATGGTCGAAGACGATCCACATAGAATACTGGGTGTAGAACAAGGAATGGTGGGATGCTGAGATCGAAATAATTGTCGCCTACAACCTTAGTGATGGCGTAAGGCCCATATCGGAGTGAGTGAAGCTTGCCGTTGGGCCCAACAATGCACTCCTTTTGCAAATGTAATCAAACTTTGTTGCCCACCTGGAACTTGTGTGGCACTCGATGTTGACCATGACACTATTTGTACTTAAGATTGGGTATGTCTAATATGTCATAGACTTGCTAGCATATGTGCTAAATACTTTGAATGAATCTATTATCCTTCTCATCTTCAAACTAGACAGGAGACGAATCTTCCTGCTGCAAATGGTATGGCCACATCAATGGGCCATAGTGGCTGGAATCCCAACCCCACCTAAAAGGGGATATGGCCAGTTGATCTATGGAGAGATTTATTGCAGCTATGTTGGAAATAGGGGAGGATTTCATCCCATGTGTGTGATTCTTCTATTTTTACATGCGTCGAATGTGCACGATCACCCTGTTGACGACCTTTGTTTGGCCATCAGTTTGGGGGTGGAAAGTCGTGGACTTAGTGAGCTTGGTATCCAACATCAACCAAAGACTTGACAAAAATGTACTTAGGAACCTACTATCCCTATCTAAGATAATGGAATTTGGGATCCCAAAGTGTATCCACACACGTTCAAAGAAGAGTTGAGCAGTGGCTTCTGTTGTGGTACTCTTCTTGCAGGCTACTAGAATGGCCATCTTAGAGAATCTATTGACGACCACAAAAGTGAAGTCATTGCCATGCTTAGTAGAAGGAAGGCCCGACATGTGATCCATGGAGATGGATTCCCAAGGTCGAATAGGATTAGGTAGAGGAGTATACAGGCGTTTCTTTTTGATGGTTGGTTTGGCAATGGCATAGACAATGTAGGATTTGATGTACTTCCCAACATCCTGTTGAAGGTCCGACCAGTAAAAATAATTTTGCAACAATACCACTATTTTCTCTACTCGAAAATGTCCAATGAATCGACTGTAGTGCACCTCCCAAATCATCTTGGCATGCTCACTTGAAGGAATACATTTGTCCCAAATGGCATAACAGTGCATCCTGAAGGTGAATATTATGAACTTGCTTGCCTTCTAGGAGAGTTGGGTATGTGTTACCAAATTCTGGATTGCTCTTGTAAAGATGCGGCCACCCGAATTCTCGTTTCCATAAAAGTCGAGCACAGTGATAAGCGCCATGAACGACGGTTAGCTAAGGCAATCTTTAACATTATTGGTGTTTCCCTTCTTGTACTTAATGTTCAAATGGAATTGTTGCAGGTATGTGGACCATTTTTGATGGCAATCATTCTGCAACTTCCATTATGTATGTATGAATTGTAGGGGTCAGTGGTATGTGTGGATGACCATTTCCTTCCCCAGAATGTAATGCTTCCATTATCAGCAACCCTACAAAATGGAATACATCTCTTTGTCATAGGTGGGATACTTTCAAGCTGTGTCTGAAAGTGTTTCACTGTGATATGCCACTAGATGCCCCTGCTTAGTAAGAACTGCACCAATAACATAGTTAGAGGCATATGTCTCAATCTCAAATGGGTTTTACAAGTCTAGTAATGTGAACACTGGTGCAGAGCAAAGGTGATGCTACAACTCGACAAATGCCTTCGCTTGGTATTTATACCAAAAGGACTTTTCTTTCACTTCGCCCTTGGTGACTTGACTTTAGGCCAAGTGATATTGTTGGGTGTGTGTTATATTCTTTCCATGACTACCCCATGCGTGGGGGGGGGGAGGATGCCCCTCTTGTCGGGGGGTTTGGAGGGGGGTGGTAGCCCCCCTGCATGGGGTCCGGGGCAATGCCTTGAGAATTTTTTTCTAGATCCTATATTAGGTGAGCGAACTTACCTATGGTTTTGTGCATGGATTTAGCACATGGTTTTGGGCATGATGGTTTTCCATCCATGGTATTTTGTAGATCCGGTCAAGGGAAGTACAACTATGTTCTAATCCAGGGTTAATGGGTTGGGGTTTATGGATGCTTCAACATGTATATATATGTATTGTAACATTGAATGGAATATAATGAAAAATCAATCTGGTAGTCCCGGTTTTGGGGTCCAGGGGAAAATCTCTGTGTACATCTGTTTTATGTTTTTATGCTTTTGCCATTATCTATTTCCTATTTTTATAATTCGTATGCAGGTTATTTATGTACGGGGTTAAAACCTTCATTTGGTATTGGAGCTGTTTCGGCTTCAAGGGGACGCCTTTGTTGTTGAGGAGTTTTTCTCGAGCCCTGCTAGACCCTATTCAGTGGGATCGATTCTTGTGGTGAAAGAAGATGGTGAGAAGTGGAAAGATAGAGATCGAGAAATTTAATGGTTAGATTTTTGAGTTGTGGAAACTCAAGATGGAGGATTTGCTGTTGCATAAAGATCGGTGGATCGTGGTAGATCTGGGCACTAAACCAACAACAATGTCAGCTAAAGATTTGGCGAAGTTGGATCAGAAGGCAAAGAGCACAATACAATTGTGTGTCTCAGATTCAGTATTGTTGAATGTATCAGGGGACGCTTCGATGAAGGCTTTGTGGGACAAGTTAGGGACTTTCTACCAATCTAAGTCTCTTGTGAATAAATTGTTCCTACAGAAAAAAACTGTATAACCTGAGGATGAAAGATGGAGACTCGGTGACAGAGCAGCTGGATGCCTTTAATACTATGGTAATCCAATTATTATATGTTGATATTAAAATTTCAGATGAAGATAGGTGCATCAGTTTGTTGTGTTCTCTACCAGATTTGTGGGATAGTCTAGTTGTTGCAATAGGTAGCAATGTAACTACCTTGCGGTTTGATGAAATAGTCTCATCCTTGCTGTCGAAGGAGATGAGACAGAAAAATATGGAGGGCCAGAGTGGTGATGCCTTTTTTGTACGAGGACGGTCCCAGGACAGAAAAATAATAATTCCTCGAGTGGGAGATCTAAATCTAGAGGGAGATCTAAATTTCCGGGAACACTTGTAAAGGTGTGTTGGAAATGCAGAAAGGAATGGCACTTCAAAAGGGACTGTAAATATAAATCTCCTGATAAAGGAAAGGGATCTGATGATGCTCCTTTTGCAGAAGTGAAAACCACCTCAGACGAAGGTGGGGATGTGTACTTGGCTTCTTCTTCAAGTACACATGTAGATCATGAGGCATGGTTGATTGACTTAGGTGCATCCTTTCATTTCACTCCCCATAGAAAGTGGTTCTACGAGTATGAGAAATATG
The DNA here is from genome assembly GCA_000404065.3 of Pinus taeda. Classification (NCBI taxonomy): domain Eukaryota; kingdom Viridiplantae; phylum Streptophyta; class Pinopsida; order Pinales; family Pinaceae; genus Pinus; species Pinus taeda. The sequence continues at coordinate 11,025 of APFE030794832.1, read as the reverse complement.
ACGGTGGTTATGTCTTCTTAGGGGATGAAAGGAAGGCTAGAATCATTGGTCGTGGAAAAATCAAGTTGAAGTTGCAAGGTGGAAGGATTAGAACACTTTCGGGTGTTCTGCATATTCCTGCATTGGCTAGAAATTTGATTTCTGCAAGCAAGTTGGATGATCCATGTGTAAAAATAGTAGTCGAGAAAGATACATGAAATATGGTTAGGGGAGCACTGATATTGATGCGGGGAGTTCGAATTAGAAATATGTACAAGCTTCAGGGTAGCACTGTTATTTATGGGTGCAACAATTATGCGGTTCCTGAAAGTGGAGCTGAAAATCTAGTGGTCTCTGGAGAAAAGACCATACTATGGAATCAAAGGCTTGGACATATTGGAGAGAAGGGCCTTTGAATAATTCATGGTAATGGTATGGTAGAAGGTATGTCTAATTTCTCTATGGATTTTGATTTCTGTGAAAATTGTGTATATGGGAAGCAGAATCAGGTGAGTTTCCCCTCTGGTGCTAAGAGGGAGAAACAAATATTGTAGCTTGTACACAGTGACAAGTTTGGACCCGTGTTGGTTCCATCACTGGGTAAGTCTGTGTACTATGTATCATCTATAGAGGACTTCTCAAGGAATATGTTATCACTCCTCCGGATCTCCAAGGCTGAGGAAGAGTCCAATTGAGGTAACCACATACCAACCTTTTGACTTTGTATCTAACTCTACCAAGCCAGAGAGGGGTCTCTCTAAAAAATCACAGCCAAGAGGGCTGGATGAATTAGGGTTTTAGGCTAGTTATGATGTGCAGAAGGGTTTGATTGTTTGGAATTGGGTTGCTGGATGAGGATTAGGTCAAAGGGACTAGGTGAGGGCAAATAAGGGTATGATTGCAGACATCTGATGAAGAAAGGTAGGTAGACACTCAAACACTTTAAGGTTATTGAGTGAGATGGATTAGATTGGTGAGGTGCTAGAAAGAGCAAGACAAGCATGTATTCTTTGTAAACTGAAGAAAATGGATAAATTATGAAGATTTCCCCAAAACAGAGCATGTAAGATGTATTTTGCTCATCAACTTGAAAATCAACATATCATAGAAGAGAAATGAAACATGAGAGTACAAAACATTCAAACATATGCAACATAAGAAGAAACTAGTCAAAATGCCATACCATAGGTATTCCACCAAAATAGTTGCAACTCATTCATTAAATTTCTGCCAAATACTAATTACACTAGTGTCTCTGATCAATACAACAACATCCAACTGATTCCAACTTATTCCAAGAGTGAAGAAGGGAATGATATAGACATCAAAACAACCTTCTCTCATCCTCAGGGGTTGAATCCCTGAGTTGAGGAAGAGAGCCACAAAAATCTGAACTGATACCTAGAGTATAGGGAGGTCAAACAGACTCATCCCTCACTTTTTGGGAACTGATTCATTACACGACAAAAAGAGTTTTCACCTATTGTATTTACCCTAGGTAACTTTAAAAGACATAATTACATTTGTTTTGACCAATTACATTAGTAAAACTTCATAAAATTCCTTGAGTAACTGAGAAAGTGTGAAAAAGCTGCAAAATATCAGTTTCTGGTCCTATGCGCAGCACCAGTGGTCTATGCGCAACGCCTTTGGTCTTTGTGCAGTGCCATCTTCCAGTTGAGTTTTGAAGGGGTTCCCAATGTCCAAATGGAGCTTAGGATAGCTCATTGGAAAGCTTGTCCTATCTAGTTTCCAGAAATATACTTGATTCCAAAAAATAATAATATTTGACCGTCCAAAAAGTCAATATACCAAGATTTCTCCTATGTATAGGGCCTAGCTGAAAAAGATGGCAAAAATGTGATTTTTGAGGTGTTTTTTGCCATTTCTCACTGTCAAATCGCCAAATTTTGTTGTGCCAATAGTCAAAATTGCATGTTTACTATCTTATTAATCCAATGGTGGTCTTGGTTTTGCATTTGTAGGCCTCTAGAAGGTGCACAATACGTAGTGTGTTGCGCATAGGACAATCAAACTGTGCAAAAACTGTCAAAGTTTGCACAAAAACCCAAAAATTAAAAAAAAGCCTAGAAACTTGTCAAAATTTATACATGAAATTCTGATGAAGTATGTCAAGCATGGAAAGAGGCCTCAACAAGGATATCAAGTTTTCTCTTCTCCTCCTGCATATTTAGGGTTTCAAGCTTTGACTTCACTTTCTTGAGTTTTGACCTTTCTATTTCGTTTCTTCGGCAATAATACTTTGCCATCCTCCTATGTATATCATTATATTTATTTGATTTTTTTAGGAGCTTCTCAAGATGGTTTTTAACTCTCTCAAACTGATGCTCCCTGTTTTCATTTATCATTATGGAAAATTGCTCATCTAAGGTAAGCTCCTTGGCTAGTTTAGCTTCTTTCTACTTCTCTAGTTCTAGAGATATTTTCATCCCTCTAGTCCTGGGCCTCTTTCTTGGCATTTGGTCTTCTTCCTCATCATCTCTATCTTCATCCATAGTGTCTGGTTAAGAAACCCTAGGGATAAGGTAGGTGGGAATGGGAAGTGAAAATAAGACTAGGGAATAGGGATAGGGCTATAAAAAATTGAGGAGATGAGGGGAGGGATTATGGAGCTGTGGGAGGTGATAGGAGGTGAAAATGTCAAGGGAGTTGGGAATGATAATTAAATTATAGGTCTATGGTAGAGGGTTCCTAAGAATTTAGGGAACCTAGGTCTTAGGTTTTTATGGGAAAAGGGTTTAGGAAATAGGAAATGATAGTGTAGGGGGTAGGGATGGGTTTAATAGTGATGTAGGAAGGTGTTGTAGGGTGTATGTGATAAATTTTTGAATGATGACCTATTGGAATGACAAAAATTTCTGAGTGGGACCCTAATATGATATGAAAAGAGGATTTTTGATCACTGATGGTAGGATGTAAATATTGACACTAACATTGGCCTTATTAGGGATAGCAACTCTAAAAGAGGTGTTAAGAACACCGTAGAGCAATATGCTTATCCATTGGGCTATACGACCAAAAACTCAATAACTAACGAGCATGACTAAATGCTGCAAACTCAAATGACATAAACTGACTTGTAACAAATTGAAAACTGACTGAAAAATGACTCAATACTGACTTAACTAACAACTGAACTTTCAAAATGGCAGAAAATCAGTGAAGCTCCATGGCCTTCACTTCAGGCTCCGAACTCCATTGATTCTCTACTTCACGCTTGCAGAAAGTAGAGCTATACGCTACTAGAAATTGACACTGAAAAAGATGCTCATAATGTTGAGCTTATTCATCACACCTTTTCTATTTTAATTGATCCATAACCCGCTGACTCAAGTGATGGGAAATTTCCAATGAAGCCAAAAAAGGAGATGACCATTCACTAAAATTCTGCTCACATCCTTTGTAAGCAGACATAATGATGTACATGTAGGGAAATCACAATGAAAATTGAGACGAAGATTTTTGCTGATAAACAAAACAACATTTATCTTCTCCAATGCTTGCAAAAGAGTATCCAAGGGATCTTGAAACTTATGAAGCACTACCTTTTGTGAATCAATAAAAGGAGAAGAATAAGCATTATTTCCATATGGCTGAAATACATTAGCAAAAGGATCCTCCATAATATTTTCAACAGCATAAGTGTCCATATCTATGGGCTCTGTGGAAAACTCCTTCTCATCAAAAGACCTTTCATTTTCTAAACCTTGAGGAAGATTTGTATATGCAAGGGGCTCTAAAACAACTTCTTCTTTATCAGTGTTCTCCTCTTCATAATCACTTGGAAACTGGTAAGACTGTACAATAACATCATCATTCTTAATGGATGGAATATGGATTTGCAAATTAAGAATAGGATTTATTTCTTCTTCAGTCAAAGGAGGAAGTACTCTGTGTTTTATTTGGACAAAACAGCAATTGCCTTCTTTCCCTCCTAAAGTTTGACAAGGATGTTGAATATATTCATTAATTTCAAGCAAAGGAGTATATAAATTTTCATCAGACCGCTGATTCATTTCATTTGGTTCCTTTTGACTATCAAGATGCAAAATTCCTTCATCTTCAAGCAAAGAGGAAGCTATTGTGTGCTGACTATGATTTTGCACATCAAAGTGATTGACTTCTTCAAATTGTTGTTGAAGGGAAAAATCAGAGAAGGCTTCAATGATTTCTTCATCATCCATACATTCGATATCATCAATACTTTCTGTTATCACTCAGGTTGTCCCTAAGCTCCTGAAGGGATACGGCCGAGGTAACCACAAACCAATCTTTAGATTGCAGGTTCTAGCCCACCTGCAATCAGAG
>APFE030794829.1:0-23860 GCA_000404065.3 Pinus taeda | reverse complement strand
GTCTGGGACCAGTGGTACATACTCTGAGATTGACTTTGAGTTAGTGGAGGATGGTTTGATACATCCTCGTGACCTTCATTGATCTGGGATCAATGATACTGGTCTGGGACCAGTTGTAGGAGTTGTACCTACTATGACGCTGACTTCGGGTCAGTTGAGACTAGTCTGGGACCAGTGGTACATACTTTGAGATTGATTTCAGGTCAGTGAAGGACTGGTCTGGGACCAATGAAAGTGGTACATACTATGACGCTGACTTCGGGTCAGTTGAGACTGGTCTGGGACCAGTGGTACACACTCTGAGACTGATGATACTGGTCTGGGACAAGTGGTAGGAGTGGTACCTACTATGACGCTGACTTTGGGTCAGTTGAGATTGGTCTGGGACCAGTCGTATGCACTCTGAGACTGACTTCGGGTCAATGGAGAATGGTATGAGACATTCTCGATCAATTCTTCTTCTTCGTAGTTCAGCAGAGCGAAGTTGAGCAGAGCAGAGCCAGTAGAGCCAGCAGAGCTGAGCAGAGCCAGTAGAGCTAGCAGAGCAGAGCTGAGCTGAGCAGAGCAGAGCAGAGCCAACGAAGCTGAGCAAAGCCAGCAGAGCCAACAGAGCTAGCAGAGCAGAGCAGAGCTAAGCAGAGTAGAGCAGAGTGAGCAGAGCTGACTAGAGCTGAGCAGAGCTGACTAGAGCTGAGCAGAGCCAGTAGAGCTAAGCTAAGCAAAGCAGAGCTGAGCAGAGCCAACAGAGCTGAGCAGAGCCAACAGAGCTGAGCTGAGGAGAGCAGAGTTAAGCAGAGCCAATAGAGCTGAGCAGAGCTGGCAGAGCTGAGCTGAGCCAGCAAAGCTGAGCTGAGCTGAGCCAACAGAGCTGAGCAGAGCCAACAGAGCTGAGCAGAGCCAACAGAGCTGAGCAAAGCTGAGCAGAGCTATCAGAGCTGGGCAGAGCAAAGAAGGACACTGATGGTAGAGATAGTACAGTTGAACATATGGATCAATGGATAGAGTTCTCCATAGTTGAGAGGGAGTGTTAAAATTGGCAACGACGGCCAAACTGAATTTCATGTCACATGTCAAATGTATGGAATTTTTGCTAATGGAATCTATGTTTTTGCCCTAATTGAAGTCCAAATTTGATTTTGTGAACATTTTGCTTATGTTACATGTCTAGTATAGTGAATGAATGTTCCTAGGGTTATATTATCTATATAATTGCTTTGATAAGTCATCAAATTGCAGCAATAAGAAGTGTAAATTTCTTTGGTAACCTAGTTGTTGCCTGTTGTCACCTAGATTGTATAGGCACCACGACAATGCTCAGGATAGGTGTTGTCACTATGATCCCCGCCCACTCTGTTCTAGCTGTCTTCTGAAAATTTTTGAATCTCTACAAACAGAAATCCTACTGCAGTCACTGGTTTATCATCTCCTACTTGTTATTTGATTCAACAAGTTATTTAATTATAAACAATGATGAAAAACACTATTGCAGACTACATTGACATACAAATCATAAACTAAAACAATAGATGAGACAAACACACAAGGGACAGTGTTATTTTTTGACAAAACGTCCCCGGAAAAACCCAATGCAGGAGAACCGGTGCAACAGATAGAGGGTTTGTATTATTAAGCAAGCATAATCTAAGTACAACAGGTTGCCTCTCACACCGGCTAACCTTTCAAAGAAATTACGATAACAAGAAATACATACGACGGTTCACCTTGTTCTCCAAATCACAACTGATCCACTGAGTGCCTTGACTCTAGCAAACACTGCGAAATCCTAGCGCAGTCATTGCTTGGGCTAGCGTTTTGCCTCTAGGAGACTGCGTCACCCTTTCCGCTGGATCAATTTGTTGGAGGAAGACTGTTGTTCAACCCTCTTGGCTCAAAACCTCGCTTCTCTGGCAAAATCTCGGACTTCTGACGAATACTCTGCACTACCACTGCTAGAGACCCTCCGGGCCTGCGTCAGCACTGTGTGAGCCCCTCCCTGGGCTGCGTAGGCCTCTATGTTTCCTCTCTGATGCTACTGCTGCCTCTCTGCCATGTACTCTTTGGCTCTGAACTCCTTTCCGATGCAAATCTCTACTTCTGCCCCTTCCATTGCAACTTAGATCACTTGTTCAATTTTCTAAGTAAACCATGCCCCAGAAAAATCGAACTGACTGATCACTTGGTGTATCTCCAACTGACCCTCAAGCCTCCTCTTATACTTTTACTGTTGATGAATCAATGGCCGAGATTAAGTCCTTAATCAATGGTTAAGATTAAAACAAACTTGATCCTCATTTCTTAGAAGCTTCTCACCCATATTTTTATTAATACCCATTAATATTTTTATTTTCCTAAGTTTAGACTTAGGAACCCCATTAAAAATATTAATTATTTTAATAACTCATAATCCGGGCGGAATTTCTCCAAACGATTTCTGGGTCTTGGAGATCTCATGTGTTCTAGCCCCTCCACAAAGTTTCGGGGCTAGAACACATTCGATGCTACCCAAAATCAACTCTCCCTCTTAGTGAGGAATGTGTTCTAGCAATACTTCCCAATAGAAGCATCACATTGATCCATGACATCAGTCCTCTGTGCTATTGATGCTTGGCTTGCTGCCCTTCATCCACTGCGTTATTGCAACCTATACTACTGCCCATGACATTGTTGCATCTGTACTACAACTCCCTCTCAATATGTTGCATCACGCTGCCCATAACACTGCCACTACTAACTGTTGCATCGCAACTCAGTTGCTGAGAAGTAAGCAACTAAATAGCCACCCAAAGCTGACATGTTGGTTAGTCTGGATACCCCGTAATGTTGAAGCTACCTTTGCTGCTAATCTGTGCTAACCCTCTGATGCTATTGTGTTGTTGTTGTATCTGCTTTGTGCCTCCCGCACTGCTCAACACTCTACTGCGCTGCTTCAAACTTTGGCACTCTTTGCTCTACCACTGTCGCTCCATCATCCCTCGCACCAATTGAATCTTGTTATTTTGCTACTGTCGTTAAGGGCTCCCATAGCCGAATGTGATCCAAGAGTTTGGGCACCTCAAGGATCTTGCCCTTCATATAGTCCTCCCGACTACAACTCAATATTGCCCCATCTCTTCTCCAGAGATGCATGAGCACTCATGGCACAATCCTCATCATCGTCCTCCTTGTCAGCTTTTGTTGGAGAAGCCTTTGAGTCAGAATTCTCTTCCTTGCCCTTCTTCCGAGGGCACTGAGTGGCGAAATGTTCCAGTGCCCCACATCTGAAGCATCTGACTTTGGTTATGTCTTTCTTTTTCCTCTTCTACTGACCTGGCTGTCCCGCTAATTCGAGAGTTGCATCCTCCTCTTCCTCCTTCTTGACTCTAACTCCTTTGCCGCTACTTTCTACCTTGGTTAACCACCTGATCTCTTCCTATGGAAGAGTTGCCCACATCTCCTCCCAACTGGGTAAGAATCCTTGCCCAAGATGCTCTGGACAAAGGTCTACCAGTCTTCAATGATTGCATTTAGGGCAGTCCTGACCATGAACTCAAGATCTGGTGTAGACCCCACGGAAGTCTGCTGGTCTCGAATCCCTTACAACCTGAAAAAGAAGGGATCGATTTCTTCTCCCTTTTGCATCTGACACTATCCCTTTTGCATCTGACACTATCTTTGCTGACTCTCAAGTGACATCTTCCATTGGACGGAAGTTCCCTCATACAAGGTGGTCAAGGCCTCCCACATCTCCCTTTCTGGTTCCTTTTCAACAATATGTCGGATCACATGATCCTTGACCCCGTCAAAGATCATGAAATTCTCCTTTTCTTGAGCCTCCTCATATTTCTTGAGAGGATTAGCATCGACCGGTACATCCACCACTTTCAAGGCATAATCCTTGATGCGATTCTTGTCCAAGACTACCAGGATCCTGGCCTTCCAGATGACAAATTTGGATGCTCCATCCAATCTGTCCTGATCCCTCAGTCCATTAACTGCCATCTTTGCTTAAACAAGTATAGAATAGGTTCTCTTCTCCCTCTCTCTCTGCTGCCCTAGCAAGACTCAAATTTGGATTTCTTTGGCGCTAGAAATTCTCTAAGGAACAAGTTCCTTCTAGACTCCCTCTGAGTCCTGATTTCCATCACGAGAATCCTCCGCCAAATAATGTCGAATTACCCCTTCTCCAATCCTCCTTTGCTGCTGCTTAGCAACCCGGACCTAGATTTCTTTGGCAAGAAAATCCGTTAAGGCAATGAGTCCCTCTACCTCGGTTTCGTTTGCATAGACACTATTCTGCAACAATAACAACAATGTCCCACCAGCACCACAAATCGAATCTGCACTACTCCTACTCATAGTTTTAAAAACCGGTTACCGGTCTAACCAGCCGGTTAGCAAGGCTACCGGTCTAAACTGGCCAAAAAACCCGGTTTGAATGCCCATTTGTCCATTTTTTTGCCCTAACCGGAACCGGCCGGTTTAGGACAGAACCGGCCAGTTTGTATCAAACCGGCCGATTTTAGGCATGCCCACCGTAAAGTTAAAAAAGCATATTTTTGACTGTGTTTCAGGGGTTTTGGGGGGCAACTAAGGGTGTTTCAACCCTAACAATGTTGGCAATTAATGGTAATGTTAAATTCTTAAAGTAAAAGGATGAAAATGAAAATTAAAGGAAATGTCACTTTTACTTAAATTTTTAACATTACCATGAAATGACTCAGGATGTTTGAGAGTGGTTTTGACCTCATTGGATTTCATATGGTGAAACTAGAATTTTAGATTTCACTCAAAATTCAGCAGACTTAATGGTTTTCAGAATTTCATGGTTTGGGGGTAAATAATAAATGCAATCAGAGCTCCAAATGATGAGCAAAACTCCTAATCTAGATCCCATTGTGTTGGACGATATTGATCCAACATTAGAATGGGTGGAGGAGACTGAAGAACCTGTGTTTGAGGCTGATTTTGATATCGACATGGCTTTAGCGGGGGATGACTCAAATTATGTGGTGGCATCAAGGAAAGGCAAAGAACCAATGGAAGGCACTAGTCATGCTGGTCGACAAACTCATGCTTCCATTAGGTCCACTTCTATTATCATTGGTGGCATTGATACTGAGGTTGCAGATTAGTCTAAGGCATCCTTAGACTTTGAACCAAATGATGTCTATGTAGCTCCTGATGATGATCCTGTGTCTAGTAGTGGTGATGAACTTGATGATTGATCATGTGTACACAGTAGACTTGTAGTAGGCCAATGGCCTCATAGCTTGCAGCATTGTTTTTGGACTTTATAGGCCATTTAGAGCCTCATTTCTTATGTATTTTGCTATTTTGTCGATGATATGTATTTCACTCGGTGCCATTTTGATATATTCACCTTTACATGGTATATAAATGAGAAAAATTTGCATATTTTGTCTATATTGGCTTGGAATTATGGTTTTACATCTTAAAAATAGTTTTGTTTCATTAAAATTTAATTATTTAATGTATTTTTTTAAAACCGGTTCATTTAGACCAAACCAGTCCTGGTTAGACCGGTTCCGGTCAGTAAACCGGTTCATTAGGTGGACCGGTTCGGTCACCGGTTCCGGTTTTAAAAACTATGCTCCTACTGCCCCGACAACTGAGTGATCTAAGCCCCTCAAGCTCTGCCGTTGGCCTAGAGAGCTGATGCAGTGATTGTGTCAGCTCCTCTTAGCTACGATGTCTCCTCCTCTAGGCTCAAAAAGCTAACACAGACACTGCGTGAGTTTTTGCGTCACTCCTTCGGCACTGCATCACTCCTTCAGTTGCTCCTTTGGCTCTGAAACAATGTTGTCACTTGGGACAACTGTCTCTCTGCAACAGATCTACTGGATCTCTTGGCTGATGGCTTTAGTGTCCTATGATCTGCAATGCTCCGAGACTATGTGAAATTTTCTGAATCTATACAAATAGAAATCCTATTGCTGTCACTAGTTTATCATCTCTTGTTATTTCATTCAACAAGTAATTTAATTATAAACAATGATGAAAAACACTACTGCAAACTATACTGACATATAGATCATAAACTAAAACAATAGATGAGACAAACATGCAAGGGACAATATTATTTTTGGACAATACGTCCCCAGAAAAACCCAATGCGGGAAAACCACTGCAACAGATAGAGGGTTTGTATTATTAAGCAAGCAGAATTTGAGTACAACAGGTTGCCTCTCACACTAGCTAACCTTTCAGAAAAATTACGGTAGCAAGAAATACATACGAGGGTTTACCTCGTTCTCCAAATCACAATTGATCCACTGAGTGGCCTGACTCCGGCAAACACTACGAAATCCCAGCACAGTCACTGCTTGGGCTAGCATCTTGCCTCTAGGAGACTGCATCACCCCTTCTGCTGGATCGATTTGCTGGAGGAAGACTGTTGTTCAGCCCTCCCGGCTCAGAACCTCACTTCTCCGGCAAAATTTCAGACTTCTGACGAATACTCTACATTGCCACTGCTAGAGACCCTCCTGGCCTGCGTTGTTGGAATTTCTATGTCTAACTGTTAGAAATCCTTCCTGTACTTTCTGATTTATTTCTTCCTACTTGTTCTATTAATTAACAAGTTATTTACGATGTAAATACTGAAAATAAATACAAATACAATCTCAACACATACAGATCATCAACTGAAGGAAAAACAAGCAGACAAGTGACACCGCTACTTTTGGACTAATGTCCCCGGAAAAACCCAATGCGGGAAAACCGATGCAACTATCTGAGGGTTTTATTATTAAGCAGTTTCAGAATACAATCTGGGTGCTAGAAATGGCTCACCCAACAAAGAATGCCCTCGGCAGTAGTACCTCTCAGTCGGAGACAGATATCAGCCCCAATCTCCCCACTTCCTTTCAAGTGGCGTTTGAGCACTCATGGCACAGTCATCATTTGTCTCCAATTCTTTCTCCGCCCTTGTTGGCACAACCTTGGTCTCAAAAGCCTTTCCCTTGCTCTTCTTCCTTGGACACTGGCTCGCATAGTGACCCAGTTCCCCATAGTGGAATAATTTGACCTTGTAGAGGTCCTTATTCCATTTCTCCTGCTTTCCGTCAGATGCTAGGGCAGCATCCTTCTCTTCCTCCTCCTTGATTCAGGCCCCTTTGCTGCTGCTTCCCGCCTTGGTTAGCCTTCTGATCTCTTCTTGACGAAGAGCCGCCCACAGTTCCTCTCAATCTGGAAGAGTCGACCTGCCCAGTATACTCTAGACAAATACCTCCCAATCCTCTGAGACTGCGTTGAATGCGATCTTGACCAACATCTCCTCATTCGGCGTAGCCCCTATGGAAGTGAGCTGATACTGGATCTCCTTCAATCGACCGAGGAAGGTGTCTATCTGTTCTCCCTTCTGCATCTGGTATGACTGCAACTGATTTTCTAGTAGCATCTTCCTCTTCACGAAAGTATGCTGATAGAATTTCGTTAGGGCCTCCCACATCGCATTTGTCATGTCCTTTTCGACAATATGTTGTACTACATGGTCCTTGACCCCGTCAAGGATGATGCTCTTGGCCCTTGTCATTTCCTCTTGGTATTTTTCGTTCTCATCTGGGTCAACTGAGATCGCTATCATGTTCAAGACGAAGTGCTTGAGACGATTCTTGTCTAGAAGAGACAAGATCCTGGCCTTCCATACTACAAAGTTTGAGGCTCCGTCCAGTCTATCCTGATCTCTTACCTTGTTCACTGCCATTTTGCTACTCCTCTTTCGACTCTTCCAAGTCTCTCTACTTCCCTCTTGGAAGTTCTCGGTGTGACTCCATTTGAGCCTCAATTTCCCTCCTGGAAACCCCTCTGCCAATGTCGAGATGCCCCACTCGGATCGTTAGTGCAGCTACACCATTGATCTGGATTTCTTGGCTAGAAATCCTTGGCAGCAACTCCCTCCTCCTTGGTCTTGCCCTATTAGGTACTGTTTTGACCACAGTACCCCACCAGCTTCACTCTGCAACTTACCCACCACCTCTTGTGCCCCAACAAACTGAAGGTTAGAGCCTCTAGGCTCTGTGCAATCCCAACACCAGCAAAATCTGCACCTCCTGGCCACAGGCGTCAATCCTACCTTACTGAGAAAGATGACCAGGCACTGCATAAGTCAGGTTTGCTCCTCTCTGCCATCGCGCTGATCCTCTTCCCGACTCGAATTGATGATGCAGGCACTGCATCACCCCTTCCTTGCAACTTTTCTGCTAGGAACAACTTCTATCACTCGAGACAATTGTTTCTTCTGTTGTTGCTCTGCTCGGATCCGCTGATGCCCTCAGTTATCCTGTGATCTGCAATCATGCTTTGATACCATGTTGGAATTTCTAAGTCTAACTGTTAGAAATCCTTCCTGTACTTTCTGATTTATTTCTTCCTACTTGTTCTGTTAATTAACAAGTTATTTACCATGTAAACACTGAAAATAAATACAAGTACATTCTCAACACATACAGATCATCAATTGAAGGAAAAACAAGCACACAAGTGACATTGTTATTTTTAGACTGATGTCTGGGAAAAACCCAATGCGGGAAAACTAATGTAGCTATTTGAGAGTTTTATTATTAAGCAGTTTTAGAATACAATCTGGGTGCTAGAAATGGCTCACCCAACATAGAATGCCCTCGATAGTAGTACCTCTCAGTGGGAGACAGATATCAACCCCAATCTGCCCCACGAAATCTCCCAGCAGTAGCATCTAAGGTATGCATCAGCTGCTCTATCCCAGCGTCAGCCTCTCTGGGCTCTGCGTCGGCTTTTGGAGCCTCTGCGTCTCCCAAGCTAGCCCTCCTCAAGCTCTGCGCAACTCCTGGCTGCCTCTGCGTGGCCTCTTGCTGGCTCTGCATTGCCTCTAGCTGGCTCTACGTCAACCCTCTCCCGACTTCTATGTTGATGCTCCCGGTACTATCTCTGCCTCTCTACTACTGCATTCACTACCCCTCAGATACAACTCTGATCACTCCTTCGATTTCCTCAGCAAGCCCTACCCCAGAAAATCGAATTCTTGATCCACTCGGTGTGTTCTCCAAGTGACCCTCAAGCCTCCTCTTATACTTTTCTTGTTGACAATTCAACGACGAGATTAAGTCCCTAATCAACGACTAAGATTAGATCTGGCTTGATCCATGACTTTTGAACCATTCTAACTCAGTTTTATATTAATTCACATTAATATTTTATTTTCCCTAAGTTTAGACTTAGTGACTCCATTAAAAATATTAATTATTTTAATATCTCCCAAACTAGTTATATTCTGCCCAAACCATTTCTGGGTATTGGATATCTTATGTGATTTAGCCTCTCCACCAATTTTTGTGGCTAGAGCACATCCGATGCTACCCCAAATAAACATGCGTTAGCATTGCGTGAGCCCCTTCTTGGGCTGCATAGACCTCTGCGTTGCCTCTTTGATGCTACTGCAGCCTCTCTGCCACGTACTCTTTGGCTCAGAACTCTTTTCCGATCCAAATATCTGCTTCTGCTCCTCTCACTGCAACTCAAATCACTTGTTCAATTTTCTCAGCAGACCACGCCCCAGAAAAATCGAATTGACTAATCACTTGGTGTATCTCCAACTGACCCTCAAACCTCCTTTTAAACTTTTCCTGTTAATGAATCAACGACTGAGATTAAGTCCCTAATCAACAGTTAAGATTAAAATAGATTTGATCCTTGTCTCTTAGAAGCTTCTCATCCATATTTTTATTAATACCCATTAATACTTTTATTTTCCTAAGTTTAGACTTAGGAACCCCATTAAAAATATTAATTATTTTAATAACTCACAATCTAGATGGAATTTCTCCAAATGATTTCTGGGTCTTAGAGATCTCATGTGTTCTAGATCTTCCACAATGTTTCAGAGCTAGAACACATCCGATGCTACTGAAAATCAACATGTCTCCCAATAGCAGGCTATGGGGGGTAGTCCCTATGGAATGAGATGAAGGAAAACAAGTTGGAAACCAACTTGTTTGGGAGACACGGATGAGTGGCCTAGCCAATTGGTTAAATTCGAGCAAGATTATTGATTAAATTAAATTTTAAAGTATGAGACCAATGCCTTAATGGAGTAACAAATTCTTGCTTACAATAGAATGGAACCAAATGACTGGATGGACACCTGTTGCTTAAGATGATTGGCTAACCTGAATGATATGCAAACCTATGACCTATGTGTGATGCAGAGATCTTGGTTATTTTTAATTAAATGCCTAACCTATATTTATCTTTTAACTATTTTGAAGTTGGGCTCCAAGGTAGGTTGTGGGAAGGAGGCCAACAGGAAGCAGGCTAGGGTCTGATTAATGATACCTTCTGTTGTGCTCCTATCGCTCGATGCCTCCGACGCTATAGAGACTATGGCTCTAACGAATGCAAGGTGTTGAAATTTCTAAGTCTATCTGTTAGAAATTTAATCTGTATTCTTCTGGTTTATTTCTTCTAATTGTTAATTATGAACAGGTTATTTAAAACATATAAATAACAAAATAAACACAATACAGTCTCAACATCTATAGATCATCAGCTAAAAGAAAACAAATACACAAGTGACACCGTTATTTTTATACAAATGTCCCTGGGAAAACCTAATGCGGGAAAATCGGTGCAGCTATTATGAGGGTTTATTATTATGCAGTATTTCCTTGAGTACAACTGGGTGCCTAAACCAGCTCACCCAATAGAGAAAAATAACTTGCAACAGTACCTCTCTATTCGGAAACAGGTATTTAGAAAACCTGTCCCACAAAACCCTCTCTAGCGACTCTGAAGCACTACACTGGCCCTTTTGGCCTCTGCATCAGCCCTCTGAGGCACTGCGCAGCCTCTGGGACCCTTTGCGTCACTCCTGCTGCCTTCTACGTGGATGACGCAGGTCCTCTGGCCTTTGCGTTGTCTCTGCGTGGCCTGCTCTGGCTGCTGCTTCTCGCTCTCTGCCTCTGCACTGGTCTCTCAACACTATCTTTGCCTCTCTGTCCAGTACTCACTGCCCCTCGTTGCTGATCACTGATTCGACTTTGCTTAGCAACCCTGATCTAGACTGAAAACTCTGGTGTATTCTCCAACTAACCCTCAAGCCTCCTCTTATACTTTTCCTATTGGTCCTTCAACGACCGAGATTAAATCTCTAATCAACGGCTAAGATTAGATTTGGCTTGGTCCATCATTTTTGGAACCTTCTAACCCAGTTTTATATTAATACCCATTAATATTTTATTTTTTCTAAGTTTAGACTTAGGAACTCCATTAAAAATATTAATTATTTTAATATCTCCCAAACCGGGTACAATCTATCCAAACCATTTATGGGTCTTGGAGGTCTCATGTGCTTTAACCTTTCCACCAATTTTCATGGCTAGAGCATATCCGATGCTACCCCAAATCAACACAAGGTCACTGTGTTAACCACCGAGGAGTTGTCGAGGCCCCTCAAGCTAAGTGAGAAGGGTTTTCCTATATCTCTATCAACCTAGCTTATGCTAGGAGGTAAATTATTAATGCAGTCTAAATCTAATATGCTTATGTGAGAGATTATGGGTGAGATTATCTTGAGTTAAGATTGCTTAAGTTACTTAGTACTTATGTGAAATTTGTCTTAATGCAAGGGTACTTAACAATGTTGTGATACAATCTTAAACAAGATGAGTGCTAAGAGATACAAGTGTAAATTTCAAGTAACCAACTTTTCCAGCAATGATTATTAACACAAGATATTATGTCAATCAACAAGATCAATGTCAGATCTTGAGTGCAAAGATGAGAGAAGCCAATTTCATATCTATTACCATTTATATCAGCAGTAAAAATTAAGAAAGTTCAGACTTTATTAACGTTATAACATCAGTGAAGAAACCACCTCAATTCATGAAATTTGCCTTAGACGTAAACATAAAACTTCACAATGACCAACAAATGTAAATTAACTCATTTAGCCCACTTAGTAATGATGTATTCAGTGATATTTCAGATCTGATTATTAGTTTACAACAGTAAACAACCATGGATCAACAAGCTAAAGATGTCAAAAATAGATGGTCAATATGCCCAAAAAATATTAAAAATGCATTAGAACTCAAATTGTTCAATTTTTAGGGCTTTTAGGATGTGTGATTTAGAAATTTTAGAACTGATAAATTTATTACAACAGTAAATTATTGATAGATCAGCAAGCTAAAAATACTGAAGATAATGCCCAAAATGTCTAAAATTAGGAAATTTTTACCAGAAACCGAAAATTCAATTTTTTTTATTTTTATTTAGAATATGCTTTAGAAATATTTTGGACTTGAATTTCACAGTTATGCAGTAAATTCTAGCAAGCTAAAAAGTTAAATCTAGGTCAAATAAGAGATGCTCAAGTGGCCAAAACTTGTGAAATTTAGATTATGCAATTCTAATTGATTTTGACTAATTAAAATGTGGTTTTAGGACTTAGATATTAATGATTTGGCTGTTGTAACAAAACTGAAGCAAAACAAGGGTTTAGAGGTCAAACCCTAGGCCCAAGGCCTTGAAGATCCCATAGTTGAAATTCGTTGAAATCTTGGGATCATGTTGCAGCTTGAAAAATACAAATTTTGAGACATTAAGCCTACAAAACTGCCAAGTATTTAGCCTTGAAACTTCAAATTAGGGTTTCAGGTCAATTTATGGCAAAAGAGGCTAAGAAAATGGAGAGCAAGGCTAGGGGAGATGAATTTGCGGGGATAAAAGGGCTAGGATGGTAGATTGGGGCCCAAAGATGAAGGATAAGGCTTGAAAGAGACAACGGTATGCCTAATAGGGCTAATGTTGGGGCAATGGAGGGCTTAGAGGCCTAGGAAGAGCCCTAAGGCCTATGGCATATGGCCTAAAGGCCAAGGAAAGGGAGTCGCAAGTCCTTAGAGGGTTTCGGCCTAGGGAGAAAGGGAGAAAAGGGCCAAGGAGGAGGGTCGAGGGAGGACGAAGGAGGGAGGAAGGCCGAGGGAGGAGGGCCGAGAGGGAAGGAGGTCGAGAGAGGGGAGGCCGAGAGGAAAAGAGGAGGTCGCAAGGCCTTTTGAGCCTGCAGCTAGGGTAAAGAAGGGAAGTCGTAGCCCCTAAGGGTCACGACTAGCCTTGGGAGGGCTAGAAACCAAGACATTGGAGGGAGAAAGGCTGACGTTGAGGCCTAGGAAAGCAAAATTGGGGCTAGAACCCCTGAAAAACTTGAAACTGTTGCTTAAAATTTTTTTTATGCTTCAACTCTTTGGTTTTCTGAAAATTCTTTCGTGGAAACCCTACAAAAAATTCCAAGAGAGTAGATCTTACCCTTAAGGGCCTAGATTTAGATCTTCTTCCACTTGACTCCTTGTTCTAACATGCAAAACAAAATTTACAACACCCAAACCCCAAATATATACAAAATGAATCTAAAAACCCAAACCCAAGCTAGAAAAATAATTTGCAATTTAAATTACAAAATTTATTTACAAAATAAAGATGGGTTTTTAAAATAGATTTTAAGAAAATAATTTTATGATATTTTTTCCTTGAAAGAATGGTTAAAACGCTTCAGAAAAATTAATGCTCACTATAGCCCAAGAGAAGATTCAATCCACCATATAAAAACTAGAGATCAAAGCAAAGTAACCATTGCCTACAATCTGTGAACTTGGAGACCAAGGATTGAGTATCTGCACACACTATGTATTATCTCAAAATAATAATATAAAGCACCACATAAGAAGCCTGTAGTCAATACATACCACAGATCAACAACAAGAACACCTTGAGTTGCAGCCCAAACTATTTTATTATAGTAGAAAAATAGTTCCTAACAATACAATAGTTTACAAAATGCTTTAGCAACAATTCTAGCCAGAGATCAAATGACTAGAAACTCAAATGACTCTCTAATTTATAGATAAATCCTCCAAATGGAAAAATAATGGCTAGTTTCTTTGATCCTTGTTAAAACAATCTTGGCTGTTGATAGACACTTCAATATATTTTAATCTTGGCCCTTGATTTTTTATTTTTGAGGAATTTTCGAATTTACCGTTTAATTTCATTTTAATTAGCTCAAAATTAATTATTTTGAGCTAATTTCCTTAAAAAATTGACTTTGACTTAACCACCAAGGTCTAAGGGTCCAAATTTTCTTGAAAAATACAATATTCCCTTGGTGGAGGACTTTTAAAAATTGAATCTTTTAAGACCCACGGATTTTTCCATTTGGAGAATTTATTTTCCTAAGACAATTTAACTTGACTCTAATTAATTAATTTTTTGGCTTAGGATTTATTTTTATTTTGCGAGAAAAAATAATTAATTTACACAAGGGGATTTAATTATTTTTCCAACCCTCTAATACATGTGATTTTTTGTTTACAAGACTCAAAGAGGGAATACACATTTGTCTTAGACCCTCAAGACACATAACCCATCTACGACTCAATATGATCTAGTAAACCAAGTGACTTATAATAAAATAATTAAGCCAATTAGCTTAAATTATTCCCAAAACACTTTTACATCAGACTCGTCTAAAACACTAGGACTCATCTAATAATCCGACAATAAATTTCACCCTAGCTTTGGGGGTTTTAGTTGGAGGGAAAAAACCCTTCTGATTAGCCGTGTCGAAAAACACAGGTAATCAGTGAGGTTAGAAAACCTCCTAGGATGGAATTCATCATCAAATTATAGGCTTACCTAGCTTGTTACATAGACTCGAGGTTTTACTAAAATCATTTACAATATATAACTTGCAGAATGGGATTACCATGACACATGGACTACTGATATGTGATCTGATCTTTGTTGAAAAAAGTTGGTACTTCTGCTTCCTTGGAACTTTGACAAATCCAGTGCAACACTGCCTTTAGGGGTATAAGAATTTGTTGGGGAACTCCTTGATTGGGTAAAAGAAACTCCAAAGATTGTAATCTAATTGACTCCATTATCCCAATAGACTAGGCACTGGTCTAAACCTTGTTGATCACTTCAGCGAACATCTTTTCAAATCCCTCTTTGTCATTTCTAGGCCCTCACTCTAGTGTCTCCTAGGGCATCACACAAAATTTATTGCAGCCATCCATTTGGTGAGTGAGTTGGAGCACAACTGCACTGGGGTGTCCTCTAGGCCCTCACAAATTTTGAGAGAATTCCCATAGTTAGATTTGGAATTCCCTAGCTCCAATTCCGTTCTTGGTCCTAGGTTTCATAGGTTCGTGGCTTCATCAAGGATCATTGCATTGAAAATTCAAGTCAAATCTAATCTCTTTGATCCTTTTCCCCTCCCATACTTGGTCAAGACCTTTTGTTTGAAGTTTCACCCTAAACCCTTGACCTTGTTTGGGTCCACTTGGGTTCCTCTATGGTCCCACACCCTTTATCACTTTAATTTCACAAGGATTATCTCAGGAACCCTTTTATTATAGGAAATATTAGGTCTAGGGCATCCCTTTATCAGGGAATACTACTCAATCCTAGGTCTAGGTTTCCCTTTAGCCCTTCTTGGAGAGCCATACATCTTGATTTTAAAGCAAGCAACCCCTATCATCTGAGTCTCTCCTTTGAGTAGGCCTTTAAATCACTGTTTATATATCATTGATATACCATTCGTAGTGATTTCCTTAATACCGGGACTCCTCCCATCGATGAAAGTTTGTAAAGAGCAAGGGACATTGAATGAGGTGACAATGGGTCATTGTCCCATTGTTGCCACTTGGTCTAGTTGTTGCCCCTTTGGAACCCCTCCTAAGACCCCTACTAGATTGAGCGGTAATAGGTCATATATCCTCTAAGCCTTGCCAAGGAAGCCTTTGTTCTGGGGATAACGTTCAGCCCTAAAATAACAAGAGCAAGACCACCAGGGTGGAAATAGTGGCTGATCTCTTTGTTGCCTATGACCTAGGGTGCCTAGTGAGGCTTTGCACTAGTAGGCTATTAGATTCTTTAGTAACAATCTTGTTACTGATATGATTAGTAGAGTTGCTAAGGTCTTGGTAACCTGTTGGGATTAGCACACATAAGGCAGGAACCTATTGTCACCTTAGAAAAAGTCTCTGCTATTTAGAGGCAACTAACTCCTAAAAGGTCAAGAGACCAGTCCCACTTGATAACCCAACTAACTATAAATAATACTAGTGCCTTAGATGGGGTCAAGGAGAGGTGAAGGAGTTAATTCTTAGGGCTAAATTGTTGTTTTTGTGTATGATTATGTAATAGAAAACCAAAAAGCATATTAAATTATACCAATTGAATTAAAATATAGCATGGAACCACTCAAATTTGATGTACAGGAAAAATCCTAATCAAATATGGTCTTAGTTCTTTGTTTGGACTGTTGGTTAAGGATTTATAGATCAAAATAGCTCGGTATCCTGTTATATTAAACCAGAAAGTTTCCATAAGATAGAGGAAGCAATCTATTTATACTAATTTGGCCATCAAATGCATGCATTAGGAATAGTCAACTACCTCGGGAATTATGAAAGATCAAAATAGCTTGCTATCTTGTCAAATTGGACCACAAAGTCTACATAAAAAGGCAGAGAAAGAAACCTATTTTGACCAATTTGGCCATCCAACGCATGCCATAGCAGTCCTAGATCACAGGTCTAGTGGTGGGGATGTTTGTGGATGTTAAATGAGTCCTTTAAACCCACTTTCCAACCTATAACAGAAGAAAGAGACAATTGTCAACATGCTGAAAATTGTTTTTCTAAGAAAAGGGAGTAGACCCCTTTAGGAAAAGTGCCCAAATATTTTCTAGATCTAGAATTACACCTTAAATATGGATATAAATTGAATGATTTGGAGTTTAAACAGTAAAATAAACAAATACTAGCGAAATAGAGTCACTAAACAAGATTTCTAAATGAGTACTTACTTTTAGAGTGTTGGAAATCTTGGTGTTTGATGCAATTTTGTGTGCTGGAGCCAATAAAATTCTAGATTTTGCATTCAGTTGACTAGACACAAGTGAAAGATATGCCCAATGAAACCTTGTATCTATCCTTGGTTTAGATCTAGTGTTATATTCAATTTCTTCAAAGACTTGCTATCGTGGTGTAATAATAAAAAATCAGCAAGCATAAATCTAATGTTGAAAATAAAAAATTTGAGGATTTTTAAATAAAGTGGTTGTTGGAATTATACCTTGTACCAACCAATGCCTACCTCACCTTGTGGGGATCTGAAACCTGTGCCTTCGTAGATCGATCTTGCAGCTGGTCAGGGAAGAGGGTTTGGTCCACTGAGAGAAGTTGCTCCGCATAGTGACTTACTAAGTTCTCTATCTTTTGGACCTAGCTAGGAGTGGATCCTTGATGTGGTATTCTCCGATATTCAGATTGAGTGTGAGATGGAATACAAACTTCCTTCCAGGTAAAGCTCGCCTTCAAAATGGTCCAACAGTTTGAAACAATCCATCTGCAAAACAAAAAGAACAAAGTGGGGTTTCCCCCTAGTTTTTCTTCTCCACGTGACTAATGGCCCCATGGTGGCTCAACGTGTTAGCTTTTGTGTAATCTTACTTATTAGAGAAATTATTAGATTGTAACATGGTTACAACAATAAACTTGGAAGAAATAAACAAGTAAAATTCGCCCCACACAATGGACAAAAAATATTTGAACAAGGGTTCGCAAAACTGAGCTCTTTTTGTTGATGGCACTTATCTCATAGGACAACAACAACAACTCTACAAGGGAGGTTGTAACTTTATAAAACTTCTATAATGGATAGATAACGGCTACTTGGGATCCTCTAGAATTTTTTTTACTAGCCATCCACATGTTGGAGACTTGGTAAATTCATAAAATATTACATTACAAGAATTAATTTGCTCACTAAGGGGTTGAATTGGTTCACAATTCTCAAGTTGTTCCAAGATTCCTTTGCTAGTGGCCCGAAATGGTCAAATATGGAGTATAGTATACCTTAGTTAGTCAACGTCCTACTCCTAGGTCCTTGAAGAGGCTCAATTTGGTTATTGAGGAACACGACTTAATTAGGAGAGCCCGACTTGTTCATTTGAAATATTATTTTGCTTGGTAATGGCTACTTTTTCTGTCCATGACTTAATTTCTTGGTCCATGATATTCCCAATGGCTAGTTAAACCACCCAACAACTAGTTTGACTTGACTTTCCTTGGCTTATAAACTCGACTTGGCCACATGCCCTCTAGATCTCCAATGCCCAAGAGTTTTTGGCAATTATGACACTTGGATATGCTGAAACTGGCCCTGATCCGTATTGGGTATCGCTATCAATCTCTATATCCTACCTAGCATTGCCACCTTATCCCTGTCTCTGCCACGTCATCTGCTCATTGTGTTGGTTCTCTAATGCCCCAAGAAATTTGGGAAATCTAACATTGGGGTCCTATTCCTCTCACTTTGTAGACAACTTCTGATGTAATGCATGTATCATATTGCCTAATGCTACCTTGTTTTGCCACTTGGAAACCTGTTTGACTTGTTTGACCAAATTTAACCAAGCTGTAACTAGTCATTGTCTTCTCTGATTGGGAAAATTCTACATGGCATAAACGCGTCTCATCAAGCTGAACAAACTAAGCCCGAGTTGAATTTTTGACCATTGGGACCACTTTGCGTTGGGAATCATCAACTACCTTGGGAATTATGAAAGCTGTCAAAATGATACTACCATGCATGATAGCTACCTGAGAGATACAAAATCAAATGCAAGGTCATCTACAAACTCTATAGATTCTAACCATGTAGCAAGACATGTGCACCTTGATGTTGCTTGCACTGGTCCATACATTGGTGATCACCTCTACAAAAGTAGGCTCCAATAAAACCACGAATCCTCAAGTAAGCTCAACTAAAGGCCCTCCAATCCTATATAGGATGAAATGAACTCGAGATGAACTACAAGTGACTGACCATGGTCTGACCAAGACAACAACATACAGATAATAAAAACAAGACATAGGCCTAGGATGCCTAATATAGGGCCTCACATGGTTGTTACAATGCTTTTGACTCGTGACCTTGGGTTTACAATGGTGGTGATATATACTGCAAAAGTTTTAATATGTACCTCCACTGACATGAGGGGTAACAAGTCTTAGTACTTATAAATACATTGATATAATGAACTGTTTAGTTGCTATTTGTAAACTACTCAATAATTGTTCATTAATGAAACCACTTAAGTACAATGTTATTGTATCAATTAGTCTTAATCTGTAAATGTTTTCCATTTGGAGTTGGAAAAACCTAAGACTGAAACATAAGTCCATGCTTTTAGGCATCCATATTCTCTCAATATCTTGGGAGGTCCACATTGTCAAACATTGTTTTCGTTATTTATGAAAGCTAACATTATTGAGAGATTTACCTGGGGGCAGTTTGACATTTGTAAATATATTGAATATATCTTTCTTAGCACTAACATAATCTTAAATATTGTATAGTTTGAATGGAGGGAATCACACCTACCACTTATTGACTTGTGTATTTATTGTGAAAAACTGAATCTTATATTTCAAAGTTACTTTCTAAGAACATGAATATCTAGTTCATTCAAGAGCCCATTGAAAACTAAATTCCCATTAGTACACTTGCTATTTTTAAAGGTAGATTTATATCAATTTGACAGAGAGAAAAGAGAATTATTAATACAAACATACACATGAAGGGCCAAAAGACTGTAGTGCGCAAGGCTTAATCAACAGGAACGGCTACCCTGTAATTTTATCTCAGATGACTCTGATCAAACTAATCATATTTTTGGTATTGAGATCTAATTTATGGTTCTCAACATCTCTAAGTAGTTCTGTTTTCTTGTCTATTTATTTAATAGCTTATAACAAAGGGTTTCTTTCTGTCCATTGAGGACCCACTCTCTGTTTATTTGCATCTGCATCTTTATCTTATTGTGGAATAATTTTCTTACTTTATTTTAAGTGAGAACTTTCAGATGTAGAAGGGGGAAATCATAAAAAGTATATAACTTGTTAATTAGTCAAATGTTTGAAGAATTTCAGAAACACGGAAAAAAAGTAAGAGACCATAACTTACTGGAAGTGTTTTGGCAGGAGACATCGATCAAGATAATGGATATTTACTATTACACTACTTTTAGTTCTAATCCTGAAAGAGAATTTCAGGAATGAGCTTATGGGTTTGAGGCACATCTTTCAGAATCATGAGATTTTTTTTATTAGACCTAGCAAGAAAAAAAAGGTTGTGCATATTTGTACAGTTATATGTAATGGATTATTGCTGATGTGTTTTCATTGCAATTATAACAATATCTAACAACGATCCAGTCAACATGAGCTATGTTCTAAAAATTTGTTTGTAATACAAAATATTTGTCCAATATTCTGTAGGTGGTGCATCCCGCATCTTTGTGCCACAAATTGCCAGACAAAGTTTCACTGGAAGAGGGTGCTATGTGCGAGCCTCTCAGTGTGGGTGTGCATGCCTGTCGCCGTGCTAGTATCCAAGCTGGTACACATGTTTTAATATTGGGGACTGGTCCCATTGGTCTGGTCACTATGCTCGTTGCTCGTGTATTTGGTGCTGTTAGAGTAGTAGTCACAGATATTAATGAGAAATGCTTATCTACAGCAAAGGAGTTGGGGGCTGATTCCACTATCCTAGTCAGTTCGGATATGAACGTAAGAATTTGTGTCGATACCTGGTCCCTTCTATTTTATTTTCTTTTAAATATATGATTCTCCAAATCTAGAATGTTGTGGTATTCTGCTAAGCACTGAAGGATATGATGTTTGCAACTTATGTTCAGAGGTATGTTTACCTTTATTTTTCATTAGGTGCACATTTCTTTAAAAACTATGAAACTAGTAAAATAAGGAGATCAAGGGCTAGGACTCAAAATAGAGTGTGCTTTATGTACAGACATGAAAATTTGTCTGCACCAATGCCTATCCACATGAATGCCACGCAAATGCCTATATATGTTGGCAGATCTACAGGCAGAAGAATGCTGGTGCTAAGAGATTTGGTAGAATGTTAGAAACAATATTTATTTGCCACACAAATGCCTATATATGTTGGCAGATCTACAGGCAGAAGAATGCTGGTGCTAAGAGATTTGGTAGAATGTTAGAAACAATATTTATTTGCCACACAAATGCCTATATATGTTGGCAGATCTACAGGCAGAAGAATGCTGGTGCTAAGAGATTTGGTAGAATGTTAGAAACAATATTTATTTTATATTCATGGACTGGTCCCATCGGTCTGGTCACTTTGCTCGTTGCTCGTGTATTTGGTGCTGTTAGAGTAGTAGTCACAGATATTGATGAGAAACGCTTATCTGCAGCAAAGGAGTTGGGGGCTGATTCCACTGTCCTAGTCAGTTCGGATATGAATGTAAGAATTTGTGTCGATACCTGGTCCCTTCTATGATTTATTTTCTTTTAAATATATGATTATCCGAATCTAGAATGTTGTGGCATTCTGCTAAGCATTGAAGGAGATGAAGTTTGCAACTTATGTTCAGAGGTATGTTTACGTTTGTTTTTCATTAGGTGCACATTTATTTAAAAACTATGAAACTAGTAAAATAAGGAGATCAAGGGCTAGGACTCAAAATAGAGTGTGCTTTATATACAAACATGAAAATTTGTCTGCACGGATGCCTATCCACATGAATGCTACACAAATGCCTATATATGCTGGCAGATCTACATGCAGAAGAATGCTGGTGCTAAGAGATTTGGTAGAATGTTAGAAACAATATTTATTTTATATTCATGGAAAATTTCCATATTTTTGCAGATTGATCCTCAACTGTGCACGTTTTAGAAGTTTCAACCAGTTGTTTCATGATAGTATAGAATTTGTTTGGTATTGACTTGCATTTTTCAGCTGAACTTCCATTGTTTCAGGCTGCTTGTTACCTCGGGTTACACTTTCTTGTATAGGACAGAGGCAAGATATTTTTATTAGTATGTCTAACAATGAATTAAATCTAACTTCATTATAATCTATACAAGCATTTATGCCGAGATAATAAATTTGGAAAATTCTCTTAACCAATCAAGCAGACTTGACTTAGCTAGCAATATTTCCTCATGAACTTTTTTTTATAGGGAAAAACAATAATTTAATGAGATTTCTTTTCTAGAACGTACCTTATAAGAAACTTAAAAAGGATAGTGTTACCACCCAAATTGTATGTGCATGATAAAAGCCCCAATCCACAATGCACATTCCGGCGGGGACCTTCTAGGGAGGTCACCCACTGTCACCTCAGCAACCTGTCCTCTTGCTTAAGGCTAACTTGTCTTTGATGCAAGGGGGGCTTCCCTACTAGAATCACTAAGGCTAGGCCACAAGGTGATGTCAATGGTTGCCTCAATGAAACATATTTTGGATATTTTTTAGGGTTTTTTGAAGAAGGGAAAAAGGTGATGGGGAGATATGAATATTAGTGCCAATATCCATCTAGGGCTATGGAGTCAAGAGGAATCAAGTGGAAAGATAAGATCAAGTTGGTTATTTGGTGTTTTGTGGATTAGGGAAAGAGGTTAAAACTTGTTATCTGAATTAACCCCTTAGCTAATCAAGCAAAATCATGAAATCATGTCCCCGCTCAAAGGGATCTCTCCAAGGGGAAAGACTTCAACCACAAGATCGACTATGGCATGACATACAATCAAAACCCCTACTAAGGAACTTTGGAGTATATCCTTGCAAGGAGGACCAAAACTTACCACAAACGAAACAGAGTGTGAGAAAAGAGTCTAGACATCCTCCTTCCAAGTGACAAAATTGCCCTTCAAATGAATTGACCTTAGTAGCCTTGTGGTAGTCTTGAGTAATCACAATAACGGCTTTAATGTTGTAGAAAAATTAACCAAGAAAGAACAGCTTCTAAGTCAAAAATAACCAAGAAAGAACAGCCCTTCACATAAAAAATGCTCCCATAAAGATATTTCTATTAAGCTCCAAGGAGAGGAATGCTCTCACATTCCAACCATGAAAGAAAATGAGGGAGTTCATCTCTTTATATGGGTGATGCCTCTCTCCTTTACAATAAAATATCAATTCCATAAGTGATTCCTTAATCAAGCTAAGTAAATCACAATTCTAACTAATTAAGCTATCACAACAATAAAATAAGAGTGGTCTAGCCACTTGTACATTGACAAAATGAGATAAATCTCGCAAGAGGGGTTGATCCCCCAAAGAAGAGCACAAAATGGTACAAGCTACAACGTTGAGCCTCCAAATGGTCCAAGGTTGGTCTAATGGTCAAACCATCCTCCCCAAATGTGCAAATCAGCCCTCACAATGTGATGAAATGCCCTCCAAAGTCAAGCCTTGAAGTGCAACTATCTCAAGGAAAGTGTGCTAAACTACGTCAAAAGGGGAAGCATACATGATAGCGGCTACACAAGTCTTCTAATGTAATGATCTAGCACCCAAATCATAGTCAAGTATGTCCAACATTCACCCAAATTGCTGCAATGCCTGTATTTAAATTTGATTTGACCCTCAATGGGTGTACATAACCTTTGAAACAACTCCATAGAATACTCAAATTATGGTCTGATTCCTCCAAATGATGTCTCAAAACAAGGTCCATGCCCATACCTTTGATCAAATCTCCATGAGGTGTGGGGATGACATTTTAAGTCATAAAAATGAGTCATAAATCCCCCCAAAAAGAAGGTGACATGAAGATACAAATGAATTTAATCTTTATTTTAGCTTATCATTCTCCAAGATAGTTCCTATTACCCATTGCTAGTGAGTGACATCCATAGGAAAATTTTTCTCCTAGAATTGACTTCAGCCGACAGCCAACTGTTGAAGGAAATGTAACTAGGTTCGGTCTTCATAAATGTACTTTTGATATTTGTATTTATTCAAGAAAAGAAATATT
>APFE030794828.1:16140-32578 GCA_000404065.3 Pinus taeda | reverse complement strand
ATATGTATTGTAACATTGAAAGGAACATAATGAAAAATCAAGCTGGTAGTCCCGGTTTTGGGATCTAGTGGGAAATCTCTGTGTATATGTGTTTTATGTGTTATGCTCTCGGATTTTTATTTTTCTTGTGATCTAGAATTCGTATGCAAGTAATTTCTGTACGGGGTTAAAAACTACAAGAAGCCTCTGCAAACCTCCATTTAAAACTAGTTTGTAGCCCCGACAATAGATTCCAGGTATTTAAGCAGAAAACCAGAACGACCCTCTCATTTAAAAACATACATTAAATTCATGAAATAATTGAATGAATTTAATTGAATCCCTTTTGTATTGAGAGTATTTCCCCTCTTAAAAATACCAAAACCCCTACCTACAAACTGCTGATACCCCACTCCTATTACAGAATTGTCAAAACTTCACTTCTAATAGCCAAATAACCCAAATTTCCTCAAATTATTTCATAAATGGCTACCTAGACCACTTTAGATGTCAGACTAGTGACAACCCCTCATTTAGACATTGATCACCTGGCCCTGGCTGACATAGACTTCCAAATCAAAGGTACAACCACCCCACGCCACCTTCTGAATATCCACTGTTAGGCCAAGGATAGGTTCCGTAACCATGCCAAGTATACATTCCCACAATTCTGACTACATCAGCAACAACATCAACAACAAAAGATACCACAGGTGATGAAGAAAACAGGCTGGTCAAAGCAATGGAAGAAATGTCCATTCAGACCAATGAGATGAACAAACTGAAGGAGAATTCAGTAGCCTTGAGATAGATTACAAACTTGCCCAAATTATGCATAAAGAAGAGCAGCAAAATGCTGCAAGGATGAATGAAAGGATAAAAGACCTGGAGAAAGAACTGACCTTGACTGAACGAATAGGAAAGGCTAAAGAGAAACTGTGGGCCAATATCATTGACTCAGTCAATGATATTTGGCCATCCATCCAGGTCATGTTTAAGAAGATTGATTTGATTAAGTAGGAAACAGAAGCCATTGAAAGGGTTAAAACAGAACTTGGAGATATGCCAGAGGAAGCTGCAAGAATCATCCACCTCATCAACTCCAAGAATAAATATGAATTGCAAGAGCTTGAGATACCTGATAGGACAGGTACAATTTTGGAAATCAGGAGAGTCCTCACCAGGAGGAACTTGATGATGAGTTTAGAAGGTAAGTGTCAGAACATGCAGCTAGCCGTTGACAGGTTCATGGCTTAGTTTGAGCTATTGAAAGAAAATGGATTACCTAATCCCTTAGTTATAAATGAGAAGTTAATGACACAAGAAGATTACAACAAGAAGATCAGGGAAGTGGTCAAAGAATAGGTGATCACTTCATCTATGAAGGGCATTCCAATAGGGAAAGTCTTGCACCAAACATTTGAAAACTTGTTTTACCTCCAGCATGAGGTAAAAAACCTGTTTATTAATAAGCCCACTTTTTCGAAATATATAGAAGCAGATGAATATACAGAAAAATGATCAATATCCAATTACCAAATGAAGAAAGATGGGAAAAACTAAATGATTTATTGTAATAAAAACATAGTAAATTATAAACGTACAGTAAAAAGTGAAACAACAGGGTACAAGGATATTAACAGGTCATCAGGGTTAAAGTTTATCAGACGAAAGAGTATTAGGTGAAAGGTTAAAGTAAAATAGAGCATCCAGCATGAAAGCCAAACAACCTAGTAGCATAAAGGGCTAAAAATCAAAGTCTACAACCAGCATAACCAAAATAAAAGGGACAACATGAAACAGTTCAATAATTTTCTCTATCTTCTTGCAAGAAGATATTTCTTCTTTCTTAGATTAGTTCTGAATACAGTTTCAAATATTTTCTAGTTCCTTTTGTATAGATACTTCAAAAATTGAAGTATTATGGTGGATTATTTTACATTTGTAGAGTGATATTGATCTTGAACTTAAGGGTGATTGTACCATTTCCAAGTCAACGGACTGGAGCAAGTAATAAAATAATTTTGCTATAGGATTCATGAGATGAGCCATTTGCAATGAAGTACTTTATTTGTGTGGTTTTGTTACCTTTCTTATGTGTTTTCATAATCTTAAATGTGTTCTAAAATTTAAATTAATTAACCGGAAATATCACTCAGAATTTGTTTAATTACACTCTGTTTTGCACAATTAGTCATTTACATGTTTTCCTTGGATACCCGGATTTGAAAACCCTTAATTGCTCTCCCATCCTGGTTGACTTCTTTCATTCTTTCCAAGGTCCTACCTAGGGAACCCTTAATTGCTCCCTGGATTAGATTTGAATCCATTCACCATTTAGCCTTTGAGATCTGCAGTAATTTATCTATATCACCCTGTAGACACTATTTTTAAAACTAAATCCAGTCTTATTTGTCAGAAATCTGACTCCATAGCCCAATGGTAGAAGCCAAACCTCTGTTCATCTAAGTAAAGTGATCCCACCACCAAATTTTCAAAACAAAACCCAAGTGCAAGCAATAACTAGCCTAAAATCATCTTAACTAAAAAAAAGTTAAAATATAAAGAGAGAGCCCTCTCTGAGCATCAAGAAGGCTAGGTCCTAATCTCCAAAAGTGGTTTGTTGTTACCTTTGGTTTTTCTTTCTTCATACTTCAAAAAAAATATCAGAGTGATAACAAGCTTCATCGTTTAAATTAGATTTCACCCTCATTGCATGTATGGTGAGCATAGTGATGGGTAGTGCGTGGTATCTGGATAATGGAGCCTCATTCCATATGACGGGAAACCCAGAATTTTTAAGTGACTTGGAGGAGAAATATCTCTAGTTGCACATCGATATGGGAGATGATGGAATGTATAGCATGAGGGTATTGGTACAATTAATTTTTAGATGGATTATGGTTTCCCTCTCAAATTAAAATATGTCATGTATGTTACGTGTCTAAAGAAGAATCTTGTAATTTTAGTTTCTATGTTGGAAGATCGTGGCTACGATGTGATTTTTAGCAAAGGTAAGTATTTCCTTAGACACATCGCCACTGGAAAAGTGAAGAGGATTGGGGTTCGTGTGAAGCTACTCTACAAATTAGATTTTGAAGAATGTACAACATTGAGCACAAAAGAAAATAAGGTGCAGAGCCGACATATCGGTGAATTATGACATAGAAGACTTGGTAATTTGCATCATGTCGCTTTGAATATCGTGTAGTAGATTTATACTTGACTACACAAAGGAGAACTAGAGTAGAAAGATACATGAAAAGGGTGTACTTTGGGGAAGTAAAAAAATTCCACCTTCAATGATTGTTACAGTAAAGCGCAAGTAGTCCTCGAAAGAGTTCACTCTTATGGGTGTGGAACTTTCTCGATGGACTCCACTACCAAGCACATGTATTATGTAATATTTGCAGATGATTTTTCACTGAAGTGATAGGTCTTCTTCATGCAAAAGAAATACCAAACATTTTCCAAGTCTTTTGAATTTAAAGCACTTGTTGAGAAAGAGACGGGCAACAAAGTGGAGGCTCTCAGGAGTGATAATGGAGGTGATATCTATCAAATGAGTTTAAAAATTTATGTGCAAAGGAAGGCATTCAATAGGAGTTGACAACACCCCACAACCCAGAGTAGAATGGGGTGGCTGAGAGGAAGAACAGAAATATTGTGGGAGTATCAAGGGAGATGTTTCATTACTAAGGCCTACAACTACAATTGTTGGTTGAGGCATGTAGCACAACAGTGTATTTGCAAAATAGGATTCCTCATCAGATTCTTGGCATGAGTACAACAAAGGAATCTTTTTCAGGGAAGAAAATAGATGTGTCACATTTCATGATATTTGGATCATTAGTTTACTATCATGTTTCCAGATCCAACAACAGAGTTGGGCATATTTGTGGGGTACCAAAACACAACTCATCACTGCTTTTTGTACTTACCATCTCTGAGGATGATAGTTATTTGTAGAGATGTGAAGTTTGATGAGGATAAGGAAATGAGGTATTCTCTTAAGAGGGAGATTTATTTTCATTTAGTTGAGGAGATTTTAACTCCAAAATAATAACCTCATGAAGTTGAGGAGTAGCCACAAGTAGAGGAGTAGAGAGTGGAGACATCTACTCAAGCAACGACATTCATAGATGGATGGAAATTAACTAGGGAAGCTGATAGATTATTGCATGCTGTTAGAGAGAATGTGGGAGCACCCACATCACAACGCAAGAAGAGAAGGTCACCGGATGTTTACACTAGCGACATGGATATGATGAGTGATCTTGTAGAGACTGAGCAATCCTCATTTGAGGAAGTTGTAGAGAAACCAATATGGGTTGATGTTATGGTATAGGAATATGATTCCATTATCTGAAATAGTGTTTTGGAAGTGGTCCCAAGACTAGAGGAAAATTTAGTGGTGTGTTTGAGATGGATCTACAAGGCAAATAAAGTAGCATATAGAAGCATCAAGAAACATGAAGTAATATTTGTGGCTAAGAGGTTATCTTAGGTGGAGCAAATTGACTATGAAGAAACTTGTGCTCTAGTAGCAAGGTACTCTTCTATTAGACCAATTCTAGCACTTACAGCATAGGTGGGATGGAAGATACATCAAATGGATATAAAGATAACATTCCTAAATGGATTTATAGAGGAAGATATGTACATTGAACAACTAGAAGGTTTTGAGACCTTTGATAGAGAGTCGCATGTGTGAAAACTCAAGTGAGTGTTATATGGATTGAGACAAACACCCTCTGCTTGGTACACCATGATTGATAGCTATCTTACCAGGTTGGGATTCACCAAAAGTGAAGCAGATGCAAACCTTTACCATATTATTGTTGAAGGTAAAGTATTTATTATAGTATTATATGTTGATGATTTAATTTTAACCGCTGATGAGAATTTGATAAAATCTTACACAAAGGATCTTGTAAGAGAATTCGAGATGAAGTACATGGGGCTCATGCATTATTTTGTCGGTTTGGAAGTATGGCAAGGATTTAGGGAATTGTTTGTCTCTCAGGGAAATTATGCCAATGAGATATTGAGGAAGTTCTGCATGGAGAGAAGCAATCCCATGGAAACTCCTCTAGGAGGTAGTTGGAGGATAAAGGATGCCACTTCAGGTGAGGAAGTGGAGGCTACCATTTTACAGGGAGCTTGTGCGTTCACTTATGTATTTGGTGAACACATGACCAAACATGTCTTATGCATTTAACTAGCTTAGTTAAGAAATGGTTAAGCCAACCAAATTGTATTGGAAGGCAACAAAACATGTGTTGAGATACCTCAGAGGCACCACTCAGTTTGGTCTTTGGTATAGACACTTAACTCAATTAATTCGAGTAGGAGACACTTGATTTCAATTTAGTAAGATTGATTGCTAATTTCCAGCAATCTACTTCAGTTAATTTGATTTATTGTGAGTTTAACTAGTTCTAACTGTTAGAGAACTAATGGAGGGTCCCGTAGTGGGGTGTGTACCTCAATCATCAACCAATTAACTCATCAATCAACCTAGAATAATTGATGCATGCAGGAAACATGAGTTACCTAGTTGAGATTGGATTTCACGGGTAGTGTACTATCAGTTGTAGACAATTCCAAATAGTATAGGTGGTGCACACAGTCAGAGAAGGGCCTACAAGGATTGTGCGGTTTTGGATGATTAATTTACCTAATTAATAGGGGCTAATTCCTTTTTGAATAACGCAAGGAAATAAAGACTTAGGAAGGCAAGAATTTGGTTAAGTATTGACTAGACTCAGCTTGTGAAGCGATGAGATAGATTATACTAGTGTAGAGGTTGCTCAGGCTTGAGAAAGCATTGTATTTCTTCTCTATTTTCTTATTAATGAAATACATATAAGAAGGGTTTTTGAGAAATTTATTTCCCCTAGATAATTCTATGTGTTTGTATATTGATTCATGTCACATGTTTATTATTTCCTTTCTCAATTGTGAATTGATTTCCCCAGATGAGTAGAGTAGATTCAAGTTTTATGTTTTAGTAAATTACATGAGCAATATTGAATCTACATAGAATTTCTACAAACCCTAGACCTAAAAAATAAGAAAACCTAGACATTATATAGGAAGCAGAACTTGCAACTAAAAGGAAGCGAACAACGAGGCTAACAAGGAAGAAATTTTGGAAGCAATAATGGAAGCCAAACTAGAAGCACACTAGAAGCAATATTGGAAACAAAACTTGGTGTTAGCTAAGAAGCAAAAAGAGAAGCAATTTAGGTATCAAACAAAGAAGTGATAACAAAAGCAATACTAGCAACCAAACTTGGCATTACATGACAAGAAAAAACAAAATCAATCTAGGTAGCAAATACAGAAGCGATAATCGAAGAAATATAAGAAGTCAAACTTGGCATTCACCAAGAAGCAAACAAAGAAGCCATTCAGGTAGAAAACCAAGAAGTAATAATGGAAGCAATAATAGAAGCAACAAAAGACACTATAATGGAAGCCATATCAAAAGCTAAATAAGATGACATAATGGAAGAAAAGTTGATGGGCCTCCAAATTAGACACAAAATTAAGGCCTGTGTAACCTTTCTTAGGCACATAAAGGCTATATTGAATCTCTCCTTCTATACTTAATAATGTTTTTTTATCTTTAATATGTTCTTAGGAAGGTGATAAAATAGGCTAGACAAGATTGGAGACAAGGTTTTCTGAACTCCAGAGCATCGCCGTCACAATGCAGATCAACGAAGGGGGTGTGATATCAGGAAGTCCCTGCAGGAAATCGCACACTAGTTTAACCGAATCAAACACACTGTCAAGGTTTTGGCCTCGCAGCGAACTAGATAACAAATCCCCTACGGTTGATCGGTCCCTTGCGGCAGATCGATCTTCACACAGGACATGGGCGTACTCTCCTTACCGGTTTTAAGGTTTTTCTCACTGTGTGCCATTTGGATCTATTGTAACAGGACAAGGCATGGACGATGCAGCTCACCATCGACTAGATTTGCAAACAAAAACCCATTTCTACCTTGATTTCTTTCTTTTAATTGTGCTTAAAGACAAGAATGAAGCGATCCGGCTGGAAATGGCTAGGCGAACAAGGGTCGAACAGAATGTTGTACCCCTACTTCCCATTGGAATAATGAGGGACAACCCAGATCTGATACCTGAGATCTTTACGGCGAATGGACAACAGAAGGGAAAATTGTGTGCTACTCGGTATGAATCAAGCAGATCTTATGATATGATTGTTGAATGGCTTGGATCTACTGATTCACACTCTGGATCTACTACGACTGTACCTGAAAAACTGCTGACAGGAGGTGAACAACCCTTTTACACAGCGGGAAGACATATAAACCCTAAATCTGCCATCGATCCACCAGATCTGGTTATCAATCTAGTAAATCGGGGACTGAAAAAGGTTGATCCGTCATATCCGAAGCAAATCATTATCAGATCAGTAGAAGGCAAACATTGTTGTGTACAGATCATGAAAGGGATGAGCGTTATGGAGTTAAAAAAGGAGATCTAGATCAAATTGGGAACTCCAATAACATATCAAAATCTGTTATTTTCAGGAATCTGCTTACAGGACCAACACACACTCCAGCACTATGGAGTTGTTAAAGACTCAACCATCATCCTCAATCTGAGACTGCGAGGCAGGTGCAAGGGAGCCAGCTCAAAAACTATAGGCTCCTTTCGCGATGCAGTCAAAGGGAAGGAACCATTACAACACAGACCAACACCCACAACAGAGCTTCCAGGCCCCTACATTATGGAACAAAAGCCGAAATCACCAATGTTTACTGTATCTCTACCGGAGGTAACGGATCTATACACAGATTTAATCCATAATGCTGTTATATGTAGATTTAATGATTATTGGCGAAAAGCGGATGCACTGCATCAATGGATTTTCACATCATGGTCATCCAAATGTGAAATATATCTATGCCCTATGGGTTTTTTCATAGTTAGATTTAGCACAGAATTGGAGCGAGACAACATCATGAATCTGGGGCCTTGGTTTTGGGTAGTCTCTTTATCACCCCCTGGTTCCCGGACTTTGATGCCAATACCATGGTAGTTTCAACAATGCCAGTTTGGGTAAGGATGCATAACCTCCCACTGCATTTTTGGCACCAAAAAGCTTTAACAACCATTGGGAATTCCTTAGGAAAACATCTTAAAACAAATGAAGACAGAGCTATCCAGGGAATCTTCACATATGCCAGAATATGTGTAGAGGTGGACATAAGTCAAGGACTCCCAGATCACATCACACTAAATTTTAACAATTCACTTTGGACACAACCACTTGACTACGAGAACACGACATTCAGATGCCGCGACTACTTGCAAATAGGGAACCTACAATATCACTGTCCATTGGCTAGTGAGGAGCCAACAGGGAACAAGAAACAATAGAAAAAACCCAAAGGTTGGCAGCATACCGAACCACTGGAGGAGGAGGCACTGAAGACAGAACCCACAGACATACAAAGGAGACAGGAAAAAATACAGGAAGAGAGCACCGTGGGGCCCAATCTAGGGCTAAAGAACTTGGTAAGGCAACAAGAATTACAGCTAGAAATAAGCGATGCCAAACGAGCACATAGTTCCAAAGGACCAAAATCTGATAAAGAAAAACCAATGTACACAGAGGAAAACCAGCTTGCTATAATTTTTCCCACTCCCAACACTGGAGTTTGGCGCAAAGTGGAGAAGAAAAAAGGCAGGAAAACATAGGCCTGCTAGCACAATATTTCTTTTCTTGTTCATTTTGTATTCTTATGTGTCCTGATTTTCAGGAACAACTCATATGCATATGCTCTAAGCATCTACAAAATCTAATTTTCTTCATATGAATAAAATTACGACTTTTTTCCTACATGAAAAAAAAAACAAAAAATGTTCTTAGGAAGGTTTAGAGATAATTGCATATTATATACCTAATATTATTCATTTTTGCATAATATTGAGAGAATATTGAGTAAATTATGAAGAGATAATATAGGGAATTGCTCCCTACTACAAGATGGAACAATATTAGATAGTAAATGAACTAAACATCTTGGAATTATTGACAAATTCTGGAGCTCCACTGATTGAGAAAGCCTAGGAATGTGTTTGATGTCATTAAATTAAGATTCCTCCTGTTGGGAAGCAAATCCAATTTTTGAGGAATTTTGGAGGGGAAATTTGCCTTCTTTCAAGGAGGATGCTTCCCTGTCAATTTGCATAAGTACCAATTTGAATTCTCCTATAGGGGCATGTATTTTTTAGTCTTGTTGGGAAGAAAACTTGTTATTTAGCAATTTTACATCCATTCCCAATAATGATGTACTTAGATTGACTCTAACAATGAAGTTTGTTGCCATTTTTACATTCTAAAGCTTGTTTTCCTTCATAGGGATTTGAGTATCCTTGGGCGTTTCCATCCCGAGAGCCTCATATCCCTATTGTACAATTTCTTTATTTTCTTTGAATGTCTTTTTCACTTGTTTCTCTTATCTATGCATTTAGTATTCATCGTTCATATGTTGTAGGTTATCTTTTTTACACGATTGAAGTGATTTTTTCGCAGGTTATATATAGAGTCACAATCATGATATGTCCTTAGAACAACTTCGAAAATTCATATTCATCATTGAGCTACTTGGATTGGTTTACTAGTTCACAAATCTAGAATTTTTGGATGTCTTTTGTAGCAAAATAGCGTAATTTTCTACCAATTTTTAGAATTTTTTAATGATCTTATTTTGAGTTGATTCCACTTATATTGATTCATAAAAACTTCAAGTTAATAACAAAATCTACCCCATAGAATTTTAATTTGATCAGCTTAGGCATTTGGTAGGTTAACTAGCTCACTGAATTTCTAGTTTTTGGAGTAGTAATTTTCTGTTATTTTTTAGCACATGTTAAAAAAGGTATTTTTGTGTGATTCCACTTGGATTGGAGTCTTAAGATATCTTAATTAATAAAAAATATCACCACATCTCATTTTCATTGGATTTTCTTGGGCATTCAATGACATAAATTGGAGGATATACTAGCTAACAAATTGGGTATCTTAGACTTTACAAGGAAAATATTCATAATCTTTTTGAGGTGTGAAGGTGTTATTGATTATTTGCATGGTTATATTTGTCATCCTATATTTCTCTGGGCATCACCAAACTCATTCTCCTCAGTACAAATTGCCCTCGAAACTTTTCCATTTAAGTACATATTTGCGTCATTAAAGGATATTGCGTGCATTTTCTTTTGTGCAAGATGGACCTCTGAGAGGTGATAATCTTGTAAAAAGCCTCATATACCTTCATATACACTTTCCCACATTTATATAACCTTTTACACCCTCAGAATTCTGACGGATCCAATCCTATAGTAAAACAGTGCAATCATGTAGCATCACGTAGCAATCATGTAGCACCATGTAAAATCCCTCCAAACTTGACCATAATTGTACTTGAAGCTTGATTTTTTCCTCCTAGCCTTCAATAATGAATCTTAGGCTAAAAAACCATGATTAAGTAATATCAAAGACCTCTTAAGCCTTGTCTCTTCTCCATTGCAATTCACCTCTGCAGTTATGGTTAGTAGATAGATTTACGAATTTAAAGATACAGTGATGATTTTCTTAATTGTCTCAAGAAATTCCTATTGAACTTTGTCACTAAATCTAATCTCTTTGAAAACAATGATTAAAGGTTGATTTCATTCTCATTTACCTATGAGAGGTAGACTAGGATTTTTTATCTTGGATTCATGCTTCTTTTAGAGTTTTAATTGCATGCACTATTATTTCCATTGCATAGGTTAGGTTTCCTTTTCAATGAAACTTTTACATTCTGCAATTACACTATTTTTTACATTCCTGCAAGTAGCATAGAATTTACATTTATGAAAATAGCCTAATATTTATTTATGAAACTAGGGAAAGCATCATTTCCATTTCTTCCAAATAGAGCAACATTTCCATTTATGCAATTAGTTTAGGCTTTTATTTCATGATATTCACTTCATTGCATTAGATCAACAAAAGGACACAATGCATGTTACATATAGTGTCGAAACCTCTTAAGTTTGTACAAACCCCAGATTAATAATTAAAGGTGGTAGCCTTGGGAATTGCAACATTCTTATTGCAATATGAGGGCTCATAAAAAACTATATGCGACAAGTGATGCCATATTGGAAGCAAAGCACAAAGAAACAGACGACATTATAATGGAAGCATAACTTGGCATAAATTAGGAAGCTAAGAAACAAGTTATTTTTTATGCCATACTCAAAGAAAAACAAGAACTAGAATTAGGAGAAAAATTAGAAGTACAAATTATGGACGCAACAATGGAAGAAATAGTTTTTTGTTCTAAACCCGACGTTATTTCCGCTTCTAATTCTGCTACCTAATTGAAATGCATTGTAGCATTGAGTTTTTCACCGCCAATTAAACCCAATTCACATGCTCAAATACACTGATTTCTGGCTCTATTTCTAGTGTTAATGGCCTATTTTGTTGTATGTTCTCCATATGAGATGAGGTATCACTATGGCTCCTATTCATACTAATTTTCTACACTGACTCAATACAACCTTCAGTGACAGAAATGTTGAAGCTGAAAAAGTATGTGATATCGAATATTGATGGCTATGTAAGTTGGGCAAGTAAGGGATCCATTTTTCCCATGACATTTGGCCTTGTATATTGTGCGATCAAGATAATACATATTGGTGTATCTCGTTATGATCTAGTTGAGTTTGGGATCATTTTTAGGCCTAGTCCAAGGTAGTATAATTACTTGATTTTTGTATAAATCTTACAATTAAGATGGTGTTGACCCTCTATAAGGTTTATGATTAAATGCCAAAAAAAGGCTAGTAGTTATGAAAATGGTAGAGGTTATGAACTTTATGAAATTAAGAAGGCACTATTTAAAGTCAAGGCATCATACATATTGATACTTCAAGAAATTAACCCCATTTTCGTGTTAGATTCTACTATGGGTTTGGTAGAAGATAACGCATATGGTACTTTTCCAAAAGGATTTGAGATTGGAAATATTTGTGTAGTTGGAACACATACCATCTCTATCATTTATGTCTTTTATCTCTATATTGTGACAATGTGCCTTACCTCTTATGGAGATATTACTCCCATGAGTACAATAGTGAAGTTGTTTTCATGCTTTTTTGTGTTTGTTGGATTTGGGAATTCTTCCTTCATTTTTAGAAGTTAGTTATTCAACTTTAAAATTAAAAACAATGGTAGCTTGCAAATGGTGATTTTTGTAAGTTTTATAGTGAAATTTCTTTGTAAAAGGGTGCATTTTTGGTAGAATCTGGCACCCTTGTTGAGTTTCTTACATGAATGATCACAATTTTTTTATCTGCATCAATGTGAAAATTCTAGAAAAATACTCATCCTCTCACTTTGTACAGAATAAGGGAGGATTGACAGTGAGGATTCTAGTTTTGAAGACTTATCAATCAAGCATGTACAAGAAATCCTATGAAACAATGGTATTTCTTCTCACCTATGACAAGGAGGAATTGATATTTAACTTCTAGTTTTGAAGAGCCTAAGCAACAACCAAAACTAGATCCTCAAGCCTAAACTAGAATACGAGTTGTAGCCAGATTCAAAGTTATGAGCATGATTCATTTTGTGGTTATCTTCAAACAAAATTTACTTTGCCATTCTCTTTAACTCACTATATGTGAGCACTTCCTATCAATAGAATACAGTAGCTTCTTTCAAGATTTGAAATTTTTTTGGGAACTGTTAAGCATAGGAGACAAGTTCCAATAGTTTCTAATCAAATTCAAATCACCATTTTGAAAATTTTGTGGTTACCTTTGAAACATCACTGGGGAGCACTTCCACCAGTAAAAGACTTCAACTTCTAGGAAAATTTGGAATTGTTCTAGGAACTACTTTCATCTTTAGTTCCAAAGTCGGTGGTAAGCCTTAAACCACCACCACTAGAGACCACGAGTTCTCACACCTCATTTTGGTTTGTTGTCTTTCTTAAACCACAATTTCAGATAGAAAATCCAACTATTGGCTGCCATGCATTTTTTCACTTTAGCTCTCTTCTTGAACTTATGTACGCCCCTTCGAATTCAGGGGGGAATGTTAGACACCTAATCCATTAGGGTTATGTGGACAATTACTAGAAGTCTGAGAGACCTTGGAAGTTGAATCCAATGATCAAAATATTGTATTTATATGTGTATGATCTTTAATGAAATACAATTCGTGCCTATTATTTATTCTAATTACATAAACAAATTTTAACTCAAATGTCTTCCCAAATACCAATATAATAATGATAAATTTATATACATAAAGAAAATAATATTTACACACTCTCCTTTACTCTCAAATAACC
This sequence comes from Pinus taeda, assembly GCA_000404065.3. Taxonomy (NCBI): domain Eukaryota; kingdom Viridiplantae; phylum Streptophyta; class Pinopsida; order Pinales; family Pinaceae; genus Pinus; species Pinus taeda. The sequence continues at coordinate 19,202 of APFE030794828.1, read as the reverse complement.
ATTATATTTCTTAATATTCATCTATGTTCCACCGAACTATTAATTATTGTCCTTTAATTACTTATCACTATTTCAGTGTGTGGACATAATCAAAACCACCATTGTTTTCCAAAATTAAAGGGATCAATCTCAGGTTAAAAGAATTAAAAGAATGTACGAAAGAATATCAAGAAAATAACAAAAACCAAAATAAAACACAAGAATAATATTTAGTAAAAGAAATACGTAAATGTTGAAACCAAAGACTACAAATAAACCCAAAGCATGAAACAAAGAATGAAATAAAAATAAACTAAAGAAATCCTTAAAGAACAAATGTTAGTCATTTAAGTTAAAGCAAAAATAAAATTACACTACAAAATCAATTTAAAATCTTACAAATCATAAAAAGCATCAAAATATGACTGATATGTTCAAAGTATTTACCATACAACTCTAGCAAGTAAAGGCAAGGGGAAATCTCTTTAAGATATGTTGGTCATTAGAGTAAAGCCTCAAATGAAAGACCGGCGGGAAAATATACATATTTCTTGAAACTTATTGTCATGGATAAAATAAGATTTTGAAAACATAAAACTTTCCATCTTGAAAATTGAACCTGTTATCTGTCACTAAAATATTTATTCTTTCTTTTCCTGAAAGATAATTATTAATTTCAATAACTTTTATCATTCCTATATGATGAGCCAATAAGATAATATTATTTCTATGGATATGATTAGACTAATTATGAGAGAATGAAAGGGAATCCAAATAGCAATTTTAATCGAAAGAAACTTCTATTAAAATTTTGATATAAAAGTCCGTTCATAAATCATAATTAATATATATATATATATATAAAACAAATATTGATTTTTTTAATTAGTGATAGGATTTATTGAATAACATAATTAATTACTTGAATTTATAAATATTAATAACTTTAAAAAATCTAAGCAGATAAATTTGTATAATAATATTTTTTGAGTTTAATATATTATTTAATTTAAACAAAAATAATTTAGAGAACAATTTCTCATTAATTTATTGAATTATTAAAAAAAAATTAATCTAAAGTATAAATAAATATTAAGAAGAGAAAAAAAGAAAATAGTTGCAAAACCAAAATATTTTAATCTAATATATCTTATTCTTAATATATACTACATTAGTAGAAAATGAACAAGGTAAAATCAAAATGTCAATGCAATCATTGATGTAACTCCAAACCTACAATCACATCTACATCAAAAGCTAATAATAGAAATTGGAGCAATCTAACATCACGAAATGAAAGAATTACATTTCCTAGCATCCTATCCATCATGAAAAATATAATAACATTATTATTTGTAAGAAATGTTGATCATAAAATTCCTCCAACCATGTTTTTGCTGTATCTCAAAAATTATTTTGGTAAGTCTAAAACTAGTGAAGAAAAACACAAATAAATAGGATATTCCCTAAAAATCATCCAAAGTGTCCCCTAGCACTATATTTTACTATATCTTACATAAGAATGTTATTATCGTTGGTAATTCTATTTACAACAAGCAAAGTGTTAATATTATTAGACAATAAGGTCCTCTTCAAGAATGATTTTTCCAAGTAAATTTAAATTTGTTAATCAAAATTAATTTGAAAGCCTATTAATCATTGTGAAGAGGTTATAATTTAATAGAATAGCTAGTAAGAACCATAAGAAGCAATTTCTAAGTACTAGATTTTGTGGAAGATTATTAAAGTTGATGGCACTATTAATATTGAGAGACAAAGCAAGATGATGAGACATTTTTTATTTAGTTTTGAGGTATATAAAATACCTCGTCATTATATTGAATTGTTCAATGCTAGCTTAAAATTGTACTTGGATGAAAAAAAAATCTTTAGAGGAAAATCATCATTTTTAGATGGGAGATAAACTAAATAAGAGCTTGTTATATAAAAAATGAGAGTTTGTTATATGTAATTTTTAATATTAATATATCTCAATTTCATTCCATGGGATTTTAGTTGGAATTTAATAACATAAAAATATGACATAATTATCATCATAAAGTAAAGTGCTTCAATATTATCAATACGAAAATATTCATACAAAATAATTCATTTTTTCAAAGCCATAAAAAAGATTATAATTATTAATATTATTATTAGATGAACTAAATAAAAATTCATGAAATTTATGACCAATATCAATAAGAACATCATTTTAGCTTCATCATTATGACAAACCCATGAACCAACCAATGAGAGCTAATGTAGAGCCAATAGACCATTCCACCCAAGAGAGAACACTCTTTCAGTTGTGCATTTTAAATGTTTCTTGCTAGCATCCCTTTGTGTTTTTGAGAGGTTGTCCGCTTGTCTCCTCGATGCAATAGGGAAAAGGGCACCGTGTGTTTTCTATTACCTTTAATCACATCTTATATGTTGATTACTAGTAAGTAGTTCAACCAGAGATGTAATTGATGGCTTACTAATTTTAGTGTTCAAGCTCAGGGCTAATTTTATGGCTTTCCAAAGAAGAAAACTCAGGCAAATGTTTGGATCTAGAAAAAGCATATTTCTCTTTAATCAACCATCAAAATTAAATGTTTAGAACACATAATATCATCCGGTCATGGCCTTTCATCCTCTCCTTTAATCAACAATTAAAATTAAACGTTTAAAACATATTATATCATTTGGTCATGGCTAATGTGCCCATTGTGGCATTTCAGTTATATTAGAAAAAGGGGGATAAATAGGATGGTTGCCACATTAAATAGGTTATGATAATATTAGTTATTAATTTATTTATTTTTAGATTCATATTTTTCTTTTTTCTTTTATTTCTTCGGTGTTCTCATAATTTTAAAATCCACTTTAAAAATGTGTTGATATTTCTCTCTGGAATGATCATGAAAACAAAAAAATATAACATATACTTTACCCTTAACAATTTTATACTTTGTAATGACTTAATAAATAATAAACACAAGAACTAAATTCTCTAACTAGTATTATATAAGCAAAAACAAAAAAAATATTATACATGTTTTACCCAAGTATATTCATATTCCACTTTTATTTTATTA
>APFE030794828.1:0-14997 GCA_000404065.3 Pinus taeda | reverse complement strand
ATCAACCTAATATTTGACTAATTGTTAGTAATGAGAATAATGGCTCTTGGCTTTAATAATGGTTCTCTCCACGTTCTATGGGTTGAGCGTTTTTGAACTCTATATATTTAATTTTGCTATGCTTACTTGAATGATGGCATAAGGTTCTTATCTAATCATAAATTTATATCTTACTATTTGTATCTTACCATTTTATCCTATCTTATTAGTTCTTAATCACAAATGCTTTAGTTTTTCCTTGCTATCTCATGATGAGTATGCTTTCCAATTGAAACGTCATACCAGAGGAACTATTGACAATGCTCATTGAGTTATAATGGTGGAAACATCTTCTACTAGTTTCACATGCACCAATGGAGTTGCATGGTGCACGCCTTTCACCATTGCTAATAGTTCAACTCCATTATTCATGTTGTAACCCAAGTGACATGAGCATAGGCATAAAATATTTCCTTGGTCTTATTTAAACACTCCAAAGCAACATTTAAAGTGCTATGATTACACTTGGACTCCCCATTGAAGTTTAGTTTGATGAGTGGATGAATGAGACTCCCTTAATATTTGTTCCATAGAGTTCATTCATTTCTTTATACATTGCATTTTTTGTTTAACATTGTTGTTATTTTCTCATTCACGGTGAGGTTCTTTTGGCCATATTAGAATAGAAGGCGTAATAAAATATAAACTTGGTGCTTCTTCTTTCTAGAAAGATCATTTCAAAGGAAAACCCTTGCATTTTTCTACCCAACTTTGTTTCTCTTTTGATGACGAATTTTGCTCCAAAAAACACTTTAAACACTAGCATGATTTATATTGATTTTAAAGTGTCTTTATAAGAGATACTATTATCACTTTTTTTTCATGTAATATTTCTTCCAATGACTTATAGTGTCCTTCATGTCTTCTAAAACTTGTTTTAGGAATATTTTATTTCTTAGTTTCATATGGTCGTATCCTAATTTGAGATCAAGCTTTGTAAAATAAGCCACTTGCCACTTCTTATGCATGCTCCCATGGTAGAATTGTCTATAGCTTTATTTTGGTTTGATTATTACCACAATATCACATGACTTTCATAACATTTTGTGGATACTTAGGGAAAAACTTATATTTAAGCTCATGATCTAAATGTACACTTGTAAGACCAAAATATGGGGCATTGCATATAACAATTATGTAATATAGTCCATTTCAAATTTATTGTCATTCACATTCTACATAAAGTCACTATATCTTCCCAAATATAGGATCCTAAGCTATATAGGTCGAAGAAAACATGTTGAGGATATTATTATCTTGACTGTAATTATTACTATTTATTAAATACCTTACTATCTGTTGACTTCGTTTTATTACCAATTGTAATTTAGTTAATGCAAAATGTTTCTCCTATTACAATTTCTCGTCCTTTGGGCAATGAATTTACTTTTCAGATGGTGTGCTATCTCAAAGCTGGGTTAAACTTCACATATATAATAATTAGTTAATGAGAATCCTACCTTTAATATGACATTTAAAAGTATTGAAATTATAATTCTCTTCCCCCATCTTAGATTCATATCCCTTGATAAAAACCATAATAATATAATTCTATAATATAATTATAATCATGATAATATTAACATCCTTACCGACTCAAACAAAAAATTTGGTGTCTAAAATTCCATGGGAAACATGTTCATTGATGGTTTACATCCATGCTAATATAAACCTTCCTCTAACCCGGAATATATATTCTAAATGTCTTAGAATTTTCACAATATTCAAAAAACGTACATTTTCTTCGTGTGGCTTCCAACTTGTTTCTTTTTTTCTTCGACACATGAAATTATATGGGGTAGCCAAAGATACAAAAATGGCTAACATCAAGCTTGAGACTTTTGAACACTTATTTGGGGGTCTTGTTGTCTAATGCTTGATGAGTCACCCTGTTTGAACATATACGACAAAATTTGTTACTTTTCCCAAAGGAACTTTGACAACTTTTGCTCATAGAGCATGCCACGAGTGTCTTCTACAATAGACATTTTCTTCCTTTCAGCTACTCCATTTTGTTTTGGAGTATAGGCATAGTCATTTCCTTCTTGTAAAAATCAATGAATTCATTCGAAGTGTAGTCTCCACCATTTTGAGACATGAATATCTTTATTTTCTTCCCTGTTTGATTTTTGATCAAAGCATTGAACTTGAATGTTTCGAAGGCTTCATCCTTGTGCTTCAAATAATATATCCACATTTTTCTTGAAAAATCATCAATGAAGGTGATATAATAGGGATGTTCGTCGAGGGAGTGTACAATCATTGGACCACCCAAGTCGAAATGAATGATATGGAGGATGTCATTTCTCTTGTTCTCACTAGAAGGGAATGGTCCCCTGGTCTTCTTCCCACCAACACATCCTGGACATACTCGATCATGTTGGGGATGAACCTTGGGAATCCTTGAGACCAATTTCTCCAATTTTGGAAGAGCATCATAATGTAGATGGGTCAATCTTCGGTGCCATATCTCACTCAGATAATTAGTATCATAGGTGATCTAGCAAGCCAATTAAGAACATTTCCCTTGATAAAGGAAACCCTCATCCCTTTTCCTTCCAAAGCGGATATTGATACCAAATTCTTCTTTAACCTTGGCACATACATGACATCGTGGAGCAAAATAGTTTCTCTTGAATTCAAATGAAATTTGAAGGACCCGAAACCTTTAACAAGATGAGTGGCGTCGTCTCCAAGAATGATTTTCAAATTTAACTTCCTCTCCACCAAAATAGAGAGAGCTTCCTTATAACCAAAGAAGTGATTAGTGGCCCCACTATCAACTAACCAACCATCCCACGAATTCGGAGGAGAGGAACAAGTAAGAGGGGAAATACGAATATATTTAGATTGTTTGCCAACATTATTTTCATACCTAGAGTATCTGGAATTATTTTGAGGACGACGATATTCTTCATGGTCACTTGGAGCATCTCTTCTTCCTCTTTCATCTCTTCCATTGCAATCATTCCTTTGTCCATCTCTCATTCTTCTCGGGAAATAACGAGAATTATGACCCTTCTTGTGACAATTGTAGAATTCAATGTGAGATGATGTCGTGCCATTCCTTATTTTTGTATATCATGAAACCTCATGTAACCTTATACTCAACATCACACAATTAATTAAACTAAACTGAAATCATAGTGTACGATTTAGATGTATCATAAAGTTTAAACAATAAAACATGATTTAGATGCTCCATAAAAGTATCTGTCTTAGCTAAGTAAGCACTTCTAATTAGTTCACCGCATCTTAATCATAAAGGATTTGTTGTCATCGTTAGAAGATCATATTCAGAGAGTTGTGTTCTTGCAATAATAGACCAGAGAAATGCGAAGCAAACTGCTATTGCTAAAGGACAATGACAACAACAATCCAACCCAAATAAATAGTGAATAATATGATCAACATTCAAGGAATGTTATCTCTGTGTTTTTAGATCAGATTGAAACCATAAAATAATGAACAGATGCAAGTGGACAGAGTCAACAATTTTGCCACAACAACGATCAACTAAAGGTAATAAGATATCAGAGTTTATACCATTGTGAATTAGAACTGATTTCACTATTTTAGAGCACTTCAAATGGTGACGATATTACCAATGTCAACATCAATTATCCAAATACTTAAGCACTATGTAAACTGTGTTGTAAAATGAACCAGTGGTGACTAGTTACACCATCATTAAAGATTTGTTCCTCCACAAAAAACATGTCAGTATACCATATCAATAGTGCTAAATTTTTTTAGGGAAAATGCCATCTAATGTGGATCGAATCATGTCAATTGGCGTATTGTTCAATCATAAGAAATGAATGTTTAGGATGTGAAATTTAGTTATTTACAATGTTCAGAAATGACCATCATTCAAGATATGTTTAACACCATAGCATGGTATCATAGGATTCTCAAGGAAAAATTCATGTGAAAATAAGCTGATAGACAAAAAATATACCGATCTTTCAGAGAATTATACATCGTCAATTATGGGTAGATTATCACCATCCACAAGTTTATTAAGTGGGACCATAGCAAGAATTCAAAATTTATAGCCCATGAGGATGTAGGAAAGCATGCACCTAAACTACCCTTTTAATAGTTCACACATAAAACCAAATCACTCACAAAAAATCTTGGACAGTGATTCAACGGGCCTAAGCAAATTTGGTGGGTGATGTCAGGCTCAGGAAGCAGGACATCCAGATGAAATCAATCCACAATATTAATATGTGAAAAGTGTGTTCAACGTGAAAACATCTCTAGGATTGTGAGAATAAACTATATGACCTTGACTTTTTTCTATTCCTTAGACTTAGATGTTGTAGTCCTTAAAGAAACAAAACAGTCACCTGAACCAATCAATTGTTAGCATCCATTAAAAGGTCATTCAAGAATTATAGTGTCTGTTTCATTCTTAATGGTGTTTGGATGGAAGACGTTGCTGAAAAGTATGAGTTAGAACATGAACATCCATTCAAAAAATAAATTACTGAGCTTAATGAGGAACAAGACCAGTATTCACCATATTTTTCCCAAACTTCAATAACAATAACTCACTTGAAATGGTAGTAGACTATGCATCCTAGAATTATCTTATTTGATAGAGGGTAGATCTAGAAATGAGTAAAAAAAAACGAGATCTACCCTAGCTTGTGCCAATTTTAATTGGTTTGTCATGAAAGGACTAGTTAGCAACGATATAAATCAAAGTTTTATAAGATATAATAGTTTAAATAAACTGAGATTTGGTAACCTAGTCAAATAAAATGGAGCAATGAAACCATTAAATTGCTCAATAAAGAGTGAACTCAAGAAAAATCGTGCTCATTTATTTAGCATCTACGTAAAACTATTCATTCCTCTGTAAATTGTTTGGAAAGTTAAATGGCCTTAGGTCTCAAATGGTCATAAGGGTGAACTATTTAACTCAGTTAATTACGAAACTGTGTTTGGGTTTCTACATTAGTAATGAGAGATCAGTTACATAAACACCACGAAACTCTATTTTAAGAACCGATTTCAGTTGAAGAAAATTCATGCAACCAGAGAATGAAATAACAACAATAAATTAATTCTAATGAAAATCATACATTTAATCAAACAAACTATTCCAAATATGTACGATTTTTCCACTGAGACTAAAATATACTGTAAGGCTTTCAGCATACCACATTCCAAGGAAATACCCGTAGCAGACCAAAATGAGAAGCTAATATCCAAAAAATCTAGCATGAATCGCTGACCAATACTTCATCGTAATGCCATACTCAGAAATTTTACAATGTGTGAAAAGGGCACAAAAAAAAACAAAATCATTTATGCAGGCTACTTATAAATGGCCTTATCAAAACTGATATGATTGAAAAGAGGAACAATTGAGGAAACATTCTTACAATCAGATGTACGAAACCCTATATTTATAACTTGTCAATTTTAGTGAACAAGCAACAGAAGAAGTACTAAAGGTTTTTTTTTTTTTGATAAAAGATTTGAACCCTATAAGCATTTCATGAAGCTTTTAAAACACTCGTAATGCTAAAGAAAATTCAACAATACTCTGTGTAAAGCAAGCCTACCGTTATTATATTTAATTTTTCAAAAGAATAAGCAAATCCCTATAACCCAATGGGTAGCAATAATAATATATATTGCACAGCTTCGGGGCCACAAAGAAGCTCTAAATACACACAATACTGACATATCTAACTAAAGAGGATTAACAAGGTCACTACAGAAAATCATTTGTAACACCTTAAATACATGCTACTGCATGTCATAGCAAACGAATATTTAACAAGGAATTCTAATTAAAATCTTATTAAAATAAGACAATTCCAAATTCAAAAAACATTTCAGGGTAAATTGCGACCTTCTTGCTCAGATTCTAGCCTAAGGTCTAAACCTACCCGGTAACCAAGGTGAAATCCTATTTGGTAACTTTTGGTGGAATTGAGGATAGAGCCAAAGCCAAAGAGGGAAAATGAGAAAATTTGAAGCCGCAACTTGCAGAGCCACATTATGTGAGTGATAAGTCACAACTAGAGTCAAAAGCTTCAAGTTATAGCCACATTCAGAAGTTTTCTACATTAAAATGTCTATAGGCCCTAAGAGTTGAACCTAGGGCTCTCATACCATATGTAACAACCCAGAAATAAAAAACATGTAATTAATTAGATTAATCATGCGATTTATAATCAACACGCAATTTAGCAACTAATTAACATCAAATTTCAAAAATATGAGTAGAGACAACTTACCTGTGGTGATGATGTTTCTTACTTGTGACTTCGGGGTTGAACACTAGTTGAATTCTACTAACTGCAACAAAGTCTTGGGGACGACTCTCCACCCAACCATAGGCTCAATTGCACAAAATCTTGCTACAAATGGCCACCCTCGAGCCCTCAATCAACGTACTACTACCACGGAATCCTTTGTCTCACAACAATATTCTCCCAAGAGAATGGATGATGGAATCATGGAATGATGAAATGCCTCTCATCTCCCTCACCATCTATTAAATAGAGCAACCATTGGAAGGGGAACCACATGCACACACCCCATGTGTCAACATGTAACTTTACTGCTTTCTTGTTTTATTCTTTTGTATTTACTTTTTGATAGTTTTACTGATTTTTATTGTTTTCTTGTTTATTTCTATTTATATTTATTTAGAGGTTTGTTTTGTTATTTTTTTTTTATTTTTTTGTTATTTACTATTACTATTTATTATTTATTGTTTATTATTTATTTTCTTGTATTTTAATATTATATTATTATTATTATTTATTATTAAGGGACATTACATTTCACCGTCATGAACTGGGACACTATGCCATAGAGTGTCCACACAAGAAGGTGGGTAAAAAGCCCTCAGGAAGAGGGACAAGTGAAGCTTTGGTTTTTTTAGAGTCCTATAGTGATAGGATTCATACTTTTTTAATTGGTTGAGGTTAAGTCTTATAATATTGTAGATACCTTTGCTTTCTACAAATGTTTTCCATATTAAATTTAAAAAATGTAAAGAGGGTATGTCCTAAAAGAAATATCAAAGGACAAGAAAAATAAGAAAAGATCAAAAACTGGAAAAATATGAACCCCAAACAAAAAATAGATCATGAAAGTGTGCAAGTCCAAGTGCCACTACTCTTTACTTTAATGTCCTAAATAATGGTTGTGTGAAGCTTGTCATACATGCCACAATCCATGATAGTCAAAGTACTTAATCTTGACTACTTCACGCTTTGAATTTCAAGTTTATAGTTAGAGAATAAAAATCTGACCAGATAGTTTAATCTTAGTAGATTAGTAGATAGGTAGAGAAATAAAATGAGCTCATCAGCTTAATCTGAGCCCTTGGAAGATATAAGGTTAGAAGTAGATAGTTTATTACATAAAAGAAAAAGAAAAGAAATGGATTTTCTAGCTTCAGTGCACCCGACAAAGTGAAGAAAAAATGTTAGGGTAGGTAGAAGAAAGGTTGCAGAAATACAAGTCATTTGAAGCATAAGCACTACTATCATGCTTAACTATGTGTTTCAGTGTGCAGGAGCAATTATCAAAGTGAAAAACATGTTCATAAGTTGATTTTCCTAACTTCCCATTCATTGCATTTCACCCCCCACTATATACTTACTAATTTCCCTTTTACCCCTTCGTGGCTTGTGAAAACCCCTTTTCTCTTAATTTTCACTTCTAACCCTTGGTTTCACACATTCCCTAGCCAATTTACCTTCTCAATTCATCCCCCTTCCAAAAAATCCCTTTCCTCTAGTGTGAAACCCTTTTTCCCCTTGGAAAAATCACTTTCCATTTGTTAAATTCCCTAAAAACCCACTAAACCCCTTATCTTAACTTTTATTCCCCCACCTTCATTTGTTTATTAAACCCCAAAAATTCACTTTTACCTATTATATTCCATAAACCCACATTATTTCATAAATCTAGAGTTAATCATGGGTTAATTACGCTTAACCGTAATTAATCCCATGGGTCCCGCTAACCTCTTCCCCATCACCCAACCGTGCAAATTTTCCATGTGATGACCATTGGATCATCCAACCCTAGATCTAATAGCCTTCACCCATATTGCTCCCACTCAATACCTGACCTCTACCAACACGAGAGCACACAATATGGGAAGTTTTTCTCGGACCCATTTTTCCACGTGTCATCCTCTGGCATAGATCGCATTTCCTTGGTAAAATAATGCCCTACCCTCATCAGTGGTGTGATACCCTCCAATACCACCTCCCTGCCGTAAATCAAAACCACCACTATTTATTTAATTTCCCCACCAATTCTAACTGCTCCCTGTTAAAAGCCCTCACACCCCATTTTCGCTCTTTTTTACTTGTTTGCACTGCGAAGCCTCCAAAGCACACCAGTGCCCTGAGAGCTCCTATGACCAGTTACCAACCACCGGATACCTTTCGAAACACCATCATAGCACACCTGAAAACCACAAAATCCTCTGCAAACCCCCATTTAAAACCAGTTTGCAGCCCCGATCATAGATTCTAGGTATTTAAGTAGAAAAGCAGAATGACCCTCTCATTTAAAAATGTACACTAAATTCATGAAATAATTGAATGAATTTAATTGAATTCCCTTTAAATTGAGAGTATTACCCCTCTTAAAAATACCAAAACCCCTAACTACAAACTGTTGATACCCTACTCTTGTTACAAAATAGTGAAAACTTCACTTCCAATAGCCATATAACCCAAATTTCCACAGTTTATTACAGAAATGGCTACCCAGACCTCTCTAGATGTCAGAACAGTGACAAACCCTCATTTAGACATTGATCACCTGGCCCTGGTAGATAGAGACTTCCAAATCAAAGATACAACCACCCCACGCTACCTTTTGAGAATCCACTGCTGGGCCAAGGATAGGTTCCTTAACCATGCTGTTGATATAAACCTTTGGGAATCCAATTTTCCCAAGTATACATTCCCACAAATTTGACTACATCATCAACAACATCAACACCAACAGGTACCATAGGTGATGAAGCAAACAGGCTGGTCAAAGCAATGGAGGAAATTTCCATTCAGACCAATGAGATGAAAAAACTGAAGGAGAAAGTCAGCAACCTTGAGACAGATTACAAACTTGCCCAAATTATGCATAAAGAAGAGCTGCAAAAGGCTGCAAGGATGAATGAATGCATAAAAGGCCTAGAGAAAGAACTGAACTTGACTGAACCAATAGGAAAGGCTAAAGAGAAACTGTGGGCCAATATCATTGACTCAATCAATGATATTTGGCCATCCATCTAGGTCATATTTGAGTAGATTGATTTGATTAAGTAGGCAAAAAAAGACATTGAAAGGGTTAAAACAAAACTTGGAGATATGCTAGAGGAAGCTGCAAGAATCATCCACTTCATCAACTGCAAGAATAAATATGAACTACAAGAGCTTGAGATACTTGATAGGACATGTACAATTTTGGAAATCAGGAGAGTCCTCACCAAGAGGAACTTGATGATGAATTTAGACGATAAGTGTCAGAACATGCAACTTGCCATTGACAGGTTCATGGCTAAGTTTGAGCTGTTGAAGGAAAAGGGATTACCTAATCCCTTAGTTGTAAATGACAAGTTAATCACACATGAAGATTACAACAAGAAGATCAGGGAAGTGGCCAAAGAACACGTGATCACTTCATCTATGAAGGGCATGCCAATAGGAAAAGTCTTGTACCAAACATTTGAATACTTGTTTTACCTCCAATATGAGGAAAAAACACCTGTTTATTAATAAGCTCACTTTTTCCAAATATACAGAGGCAGATGAAATATACAGAAAAATGATCAATATCCAATTACTAGATGATGAAAGGTGGGAAAAACTAAATGATTTAATGTAGTAAAAAAACAGTAAACTATACATGTACATTAAAAAGTGAACCAACAGGGTAAAAGGATATTGATAGTTCAATAGGGTTAAAGTATATCAGATGAAAGAGTATCAGGTGAAAGGTTAAAGTAAAATAGAGCATCCAACGTGAAAGCCAAATGACCTAGCAACATAAAGGCTAAAAATCAAATTCTACAGTCAGCAGAACCAAAATAAAAGGACAACATGAAACAGTTCAATAGCTATCTCTATCTTCTTGCAATAAGATATTTCTTTTTTCCTAGATTAGTTCTAAATACAGTTTCAAAAATTTTGTAATTCCTTTTGTATAAATACTTCAAAAATCGAAGTATTATGGTTGATTATTTTACATTTGTAGAGTGATTTTGATCTTGAAGCTAAGGGTGATTGTACCATTTTCAAGTCAACAGACTGGAGCAAGTAATATAATCATTTGACTACAGGATTCATCAGATGAGCCATTTGAAGTGAAGCACTTTCTTTGTGTGATTTTTTTACCTTTCTTATGTGTTTTCATAATCTTAAATGTGTTCTAAAATCTAAATGAAGTAACTGGAAATATCACTTAGAATTTGTTTAATTACACTTTGTTTTGCATAGTTAGTCATTTACATGTTTTCGTCTGATACTTGGATTTGATAACCCTTAATTTCTCTCCCATCTCGGTTGACTTCTTTCATTCTTTCCAAGGCTCGTCCTAGGGAACGCTTAATTTCTCCTTGGATCCGATTTGAAGCCATTCACCATTTAGCCTTTGAGATCTGCAGTAACTTATCTACCTTGTCCTGTAGACATTGTTTTTAGAACTGAATCCAGTCATGTTTGTTAGACATTTGACTCCATAGCCCAATGGTAGAAGCCAAACCTCTGCTCATCTACGTAAAGTGATCACACCACCAAATTTTCAAAACAAAGCCCAAGTGCAAGCAATAACTAGCATGGAATCATCTTAACTAAAACAAAGTTAAATTATTAAGAGAGAGCCCTCTTTGAGCATCAAGATGGCTAGGTCTTGATCTCCAAAAGTGGTTTGTGGTTACCTTTGGTTTTTCTTTCTTCATATTTCAAAAGAAATATCAGAGTGATAACATTTCTGGCGACCATAATGAGGACTTTGATCCTTAGTCTCATAAAACTTTAAGGAAACCTTAAATTTAATGTTAAGCCCCTTAAGGTCATTGTTCAAAAGTAGAATTTCAATTCTTTTTTATAAAAAACAGTTTAAAAACTTAAAATTTTGGCTCCTAAGAAGATTCACTATACCAGGGAAAACCCATATCCAAACCCTGCAAATATAGTTGATGACCTAGAGAGAATTTTAAGACAACCCAAAACAACAGAAACTCAAGCCAGTAGTAGCAGGTTAGTTAGATCCAATTCACTCCTTGAGAAATTGTCGACTTTAGAGGACATCCCTTTTGATTTGTCATTTAACCTCTCATTATTTAGAAGTAAATCTGAGAATGCAATCCATGAAACAATTTTAGACCCTGAGTTTGTTCAACTCATTGAATAAAAAAGGGTTATTAATTCAGATTTAAAAAAAAATTGTCATTGAGACTTTTGACAAGATAGAAGCTTGGGCCTCTAAAATTATAATTAATGTAAGTGAAGCTTACCTTCAACAATCTTTTGAAACAATTCCCTTACTACTGCTACCCTTGGAGTCTCTACACAAACTTCACACACTGTAAATACCCCTTATATTACCACAACTTCACCAATTGTATCTACCACAATCCAATCACCTAAACTAGTTATTAATCAACCATCCTCATCATCATCTAGTTCACCTCCATTTGTTTCAAGTCCTTCCTCAAGCACCACAACTCTACCCCCTAGTCAAGCCAGAATCACATCAATGACAAACCAATATGCACCTCTTGTTTTACCTGCACAACTCCATGCCATGACTACAGATTATTAGAGTAAGATTTTCCTGTTTGATGCTACTAGTCATTACACTACCCAGTAGCATGTAAACAAGATGTATGATTTTTTTTAGTTGTATGAGATAGATGAAGCAGATGTCCAAATGAGATTGTTTCCTCAAACTTTAACTGGGGATGTCAAGAAATGGTTCAAAGCATTTCCTGCCAACCATATTGCAGACTTAGCCAATTTTCATAGATTATTCATTGATAGATGGGAGAGAAAGAAAAGCCCATTGCAAATACTTTCTGAATATGACAATGTTAAAAGAGCTCCTACTGAGTCA
Source organism: Pinus taeda (assembly GCA_000404065.3). Lineage (NCBI taxonomy): Eukaryota > Viridiplantae > Streptophyta > Pinopsida > Pinales > Pinaceae > Pinus > Pinus taeda. Next base: position 2,844 of record APFE030794828.1, on the reverse strand, counting down.
GTTCAGGACTATTGCACTAGGTTTGATAGTAATTACAATGCAATTCCAGCCAATATTAAGCCTCCACCTGACCTAGCATTAATTAAGTGCCCTGATGGTTTTGACGCTGACATGCCATACCAGCTAAGGGAAAGGAACCCTAAAAAACTTGAACAAATGTAGAGTAATGTTGTTAGTGTAGAGACCAACTTATTAGCTAAGAAAGCACGAATGAGAAATCAAAAGAAAGTTGTATTTATAGAGGAAACTTCCACTTCAGATGGAAAAGTAGATATTTTAGCTAAGAGTATAGAGAGAATCATGGATAGGTTAGAAAACATGGAGAGGAAAAATCATTGGGATAATCAACAACAGCAACCCCCAATAATAAACCCAAATTTTAGGAGGAACCCTAATGCTGGAAATAACACTACAGCAAATCAACAGATTAGGCCCCCCTTCCAAGAGAATTATGTTGAGGATTCACAGAACCAAGAAGGAGAGGATGATACCTAGATTAACTTACTAGAAACCAAAGATGAAGACATTGTTCTTCTTACTCAAGAAGAGTAGGAGTTATATATGCTGCAACAGTTGTAGTCAGAATCTGGTGAATCCTTTGAGTTTAAACAAGAATATGAGTCAGCTATATATGAGGTACATAAACAATATAGCTTGAGAAGTAAAAACAATAATGAGACTCCCATTAAAAGATCCATCCAAACCCAGACTAAGATAATAAAAGAAGCTCCAGTTAACGAAGTGTTACAGATCCTCCATAGGGAAGCACCGAAGACTTCAACTCCTAAGATTGTAGATATAACCTCCACTGAAACCCAAATAGAGACAATTACTGAAAACAATCAAAATAAGAGAAATCAAGGCAAAACAATAGAAACACAGACTGAAATGCCTACTATTGAGAAACAGAATAAGGACACACAAACTACACATATTAAGGAAGATCTAAATCAAACAAACAAACCCCAGCTCCCTTTCAACATCAAAATTGAAATAGCAAAATTAAGGATATCGGTTCCTTTGGCTGAACTAGTAAAGAATGAATCTTATAGGTCACAAATAACTGAAACTTTAAAGATACGAGAGGGGGAGGATTCTGTTAATTTAAATGATGATCAACTTGAATTATTGTTTTTCCCTGAGGCCAATGGTATTCATCATCAAGGGGGAGTTCCTCCTTTTTACATCAGCCTAAACATTCATGATAAAATATTGCATAACACTATGTTGGACTCAAGGGCATCCCACATTTTGATGCCAAAGGAAATAATTGAAAGAATGAACCTAGACATTACCAGGCCATATAAGGATTTGTTTTCTTTTACTCCAGCTAGGTTAAATGCCTTGGTTTTATCAAGGAATTATGTGTAATTCTTGTCCAGTGCCTTGCAAAGATCATTTTAATGGACATTGTAGTTGTAAACATCCCACCAAAATATGGAATGCTGCTATCTCACTCATGGGGAGCAAAACTGCAGGGATCCTTGCAGTTAGATATGTCTTATGCCACCATATCTATTTTTGGCCAACCAAGAAAATTTATAGGGAAACCTTGATGAAGTACATGGTCAGTAGTGAGGAAAAACCACAAAACTTTCCCATATATTCCATGCATTCAGATATGGAATCTTTCATGTTATATAATGCAAAAAATGATAATAAGGAGATCACAGCCAAAAACCTGAAATACAAAACAACTGACAGTGAGATCATATTCCATGAATCACTATGGCATTTAGACTTTGATGAGTTAGTCAATAGGTTAGGGGTTGGTGCAGGAGTGTGGATCCATAATATGGAGAATAATCATGTTGAGGGACATGCTTTCAGATTGAACTTCAAATGTACCAATAACATGGCTGAATATGAAGCCCTAATTCTAGGGTTACAATTGGTTAGGAAATTGGGAGCCAAAAGAGTTTCCATCATGGAAGACTCAGAGTTTATTATTAAACAAATTAGTGGTGAATACTCTATGAACAATCCTAGACTTGGTCGATATAGGGATACTATTTTAGACTTGATCAAAGACCTCCTAGAATCAAACTTTGCTACCATTCCTAGAAAATAAAACATGCAGGCTCAAAGTCTTGCCACCTTTGCTAGTACTTGTAAATTTCCATTTCAACCAAACCACTAGTACATTGTGGAAGTTAGACATAGGCTTGTTATACCAGACAACCTGAAGTATTGGCAGATTTTCTCCCAGGATTCTTAGATCTACGATTTCATGAACAATGAAGGTGAATTTCAGAATTGTAGGATAGACACTGACTATACAGTAGACAATAATATAGAAAGTAGCATAGATGTAGATATTTTTGATGTAGCTAAACCAACTAAATTTACTAGAGTAAAATTAGATAGTTTAGAGAGTATAGAGATTGAAGAAATAATGAATGATGATCCTGAGATCCTTAATTTGAAAAATATTTTTTTGCCTAAAGGGTTAGTACCTTTGGAAGATTTGTTTGACTCTAATGTTGTAGCTAGGAAACCCAAAATGGAACTTCTAAGAGATGACATAGAAGAGGTTAACATAGGGACCGAGAATAAACAAAAACTTATCAAAATATCAAAATCCGTACCTCCAGAGGAAAAGGTTAAATACATCAATCCATTTAAAGAGTTTTGGGATGTATTCACATGGAGTTATGAAGACTTAAAATCTTATGACACCAGCATAATCCAACACAAAATACCTCTAAAAGAAGATCATAAACCTTTCAAATAGAAACTTAGGAGAATAAAACCAGTTCTTACACGCTCTATTGAGAAGGAAGTCAAAAGAATGTTTGATGCCCAAATAATAGCCCCCATTAGATACTCAGACTGGATTTCAAA
>APFE030794827.1:7449-18337 GCA_000404065.3 Pinus taeda | reverse complement strand
TATAATTATTTCTTGTCACGTTTGACTAAATCACCATGGAATAATTAAATAAATCACTATTTATTTATTATTCCTTAATTTTATTTTTTGGATAATTGCTAAATCAATATTTAATAATTATTTTGAATTCATGCCTTTCTTAATCCTCACAAAGTGATCAATAAAAAATTTTATTTGTTAATTACTTCACTATTTTCTAAATAAATATATTTGACCATTTTGCATATTTTTTCCCTCTCCAAAAAACATAACAAAGTATTCATAATGGTTAGATTGTTATTTGGTCAATAATATTTTATTATTTTCCATTTTCTAATCTAACCCAATACTTTGTTATAAATAAGATGGTTTTTCGTTCATTCTTCACCATGATCACTATCATTGTCATCACTATCATCTTCTTACGTTTGAGCTTCATTTGTGTTCCATTTTGCCTTTGGTTTTTTTTTTGCATGTTGAGAGAGAGAAACTAATCACTCAAGCACAAGGAAATCAAAAGGACCCATCCCATGGAGGGGGATTTTCAAACCCGTGTTGTAAATCTCCTTCGCCGAATGTTTTTTAATAAAAATAATTATTCATTCAAAGCTTCTATTAGGTTATTACACTGGTTATTTCTTGTTGTTCTATGTCGTGGATTGCATATGATATTTTTACTACAGAGTTTTCTTATTTTGTCATTGCAAATATGAAGCGTGAACAACCATATCTTGTTGTTAGGGTCACTTACCAATGTCTTAAGTGAAACATTTTTGGTCCACACACTAAGAATTTTCATACTAACACCTCGCTTCTTCATGCAAATTTTCACATTAGGGTTTAAATTTCTCTACCACTTCACAATTAGGGTTTTTCAATTTAGGTATTTTAGATTTAATGGGTTTGTGTACTTACTATACATAGGGTGTTTGACATATAAATTAGGGGAATCATTTATTGAATTAGATCAAAACCTTGTTGCCCCTCTTTGTTTAAAAAAAATGCCTATATGTTGTGCAATGCACCATCTGTAACACAACGTATCAGGGCTACCCGAGTAATACATTGCACCGGTAAATTATAACACTTACAATTATATTTAGTCTGTTCATCATTACTCTCAGTGTAATATAACACTTCGACGCACCTGTTCCTAATAGCACCATTAAATCATTGTGATGTGTTAAGTCTTACAAATCACACCATCATCCCTCTCTGATTTTTTTAAAATTTTTTGTATATTGTGTGGTGTGACCTATGTAATATAACACATAGATGTTTTCTAAGTAACATAACACATCGGTATATTATAACACTTTGGATTTTATCCAATTTGTTCATCATCGTTCCCGGTGTAATATAAATCACCAACACGCATGTTCCTAATGGAACCGTGATCTGAACTTAAACAAGAACACAACAACTTAGAGATATAATCATAAATATAGAAATGCATCATAAAAAAACTTCACTTCATTAATAGAAAAATATTGAACTACCCTTACAAACATATTGGAATTAAGATAGCTTGGGCGATGGTAGCTTATCTCTAACAAGAGATGTGGCAGCTACATGCCTCTAAACTTTTTTACAATGAGGCTCAAGGGCCTATTTATTATTGAAAAACATGAGAGAACCCTGAAAAACCAAAACCCTAACCCTAGGAGATGTAACACCAAGCGTTTTTGGGCCTAGTTGGGGTTAGTTGGGCAACCAACTTCCTGGGGTCGTAACTTGGTCATATTATCTCCATTTGGCACATACAATACCTTGTTGGAAAGGTCTCTCCAAGTATTATAGGTTTCACAGTAGGCCCCTACCTATGGCTATGGGCTTGCCGTGGACCCCAAAAAACACCGTTTAGGGGGTCAAAATTGCTCTGGAAATTGAGGACCTGAAAAATTGCTAAAAATAGTAAATATTGAAATGAACAAGGAAACAAATGAAACTGACTAGGGGGTCTAGGTGGAATAGGCCGGTGGCCACCAATATCCACCTGGATCTTTCCTCCCCCTTAGGAAGCAATGGTCCCCATTGCATGCATAACCTTCATGAGGTGAGGAAATTTCTGTTGAACTTGGTCCCTGGTGCACCACTTGCCCTGGTGAAGGAGTTGGCTGGCTTTGACAACTCGATATAGTTGTATCCTCTGTTGGCGATTGTTCTTGATCTCTGTGTCCATGATCTTATTAGTTGTGATTTGTTCCATGCAATATGGGTTGAGCTTTGTTGGTGTGAGTTTTTCTACAATGTTAGATGTGTCCAACAATGGTAGAGAGTATGGCCGAAGGTGGTCTACATTAAACATTGGGTGCAGACCAAGGAATGGTGGGATGTTGAGCTTGGAGGAATTGTCACCGAAAACCTTGGTGATGGTGTATGGCCCATATCAGAGCGGGAAAAACTTGCAGTGGGGTCCAGCAAGGCGATCCTTCTACAAATGTAGCCAAACTTTGTCGCCCACATGGAACTTATGTGGCACTCGATGTTGATCATGGCACTACTTGTACTTAGCATTGGCTCTCTCCAATATATCATGGACCTACTGTTGGATGTGTTCAATGTGTTCAATGTGTTGAATGAAGTTGTTATCCCTTTCATCTTTAGACTGAATGTGAGTTGAATCTACCTTAGTGGAAGCAAATGGTATGGCCACATCAATGGGGCATAATGACTGAAATCCCAACACTACCTGAAATGAGTTGTGGCTTGTTGAGTCGTGGAGAGCTCTATTGTAGTTGTGTTGGACATAGGGGAGACTTTCATCACACATGCGTGGATGCTTTGATTTTTACATGCGAAAAATGTGTACGATCATCCTATTGAAAACTTCTATTTGGCCATCATTTTGGGGATGGAAAGTAGTGGACTTAGTAAGTTTTGTATCCAACATCGACTAGAGACTTGACCAAAATGCACTCAGGAATCTGTTTTTTCGATTTGAGACAATGGACTGTGGGATCCCAAGGTATACCACACTTCTTCAAAGAAGAGCTTAGTAGTGACTTCTGCTGTGATACTCTTCATGCAGGTTGCCAAGATGGCCATCTTAGAGAATCTGTTGATGAACATGAAAACACAATCATGTCTGTGTTTAGTAGAAGGAAGGTCCAACAAGTAATCCATGGAGATATATTCCCAAGGATGACTAGGAGTAGGTAGAGGAGTATACAAGCCTTGATTCTTAATGGTTGGTTTGGAAATGGCGCAATTGGTGCAGGATCTAATGTACTTCCCAAGATCCTGATGAAGTTTTGGCCAATAAAAATACTTCTTCAATAACGCTACTATTTTCTCTACTCGAAAATGTTCAGCGACCTGACTGAAGTGCACCTCCCAAATCATCTTGGCACGCTCACTTCAAGGAACACAGACGTGTCCCTAGTGTCATACAGTGCATCCTGAAGGTCAAAATTTGGAAATTTCTTCCCTTCCAAGAGTGTCTGGTATATGCTACCGAATTTTGGATCGTTTTGGTAAAGATGCAGCCACCCTATGTCTCATGCCCACAGGAGTCGAGCACAGTGATAAACGCCTTAACTAGTGGCTGGCTAAGGCAATCAACAACATTATTGGTGTTGCCCTTATTATACTTAATGTTCAAATGGAACTATTACAGATATGTTGACCATTTTTATGGCGATCATTTTGCAACTTCCCTTATGTCTGTATGAAATGTAGAGGTCGGCAATTTGTGTGGATGACCATTTCCTTCCCCATAATGTAATGCTTCCATTGAAGGCATACTTGCACAATGGAATACACTTCTTTGTCGTAAGTGGGGTACTTTCAGACTATTTCTGAAGGTGTCTCACTATGGTAAGCCACTGGATGCACATTTTGAGTAAGAACCACACTAATAGCATAGTCGGAGGCATCTGTCACAATATCAAATGCTTGTTGCAGGTCTGGTAATGTGAGAACTGGTGCAGAATAGAGGCGATTAATTAACCCAGAGAATGCTTGTTGTTGGGTTTCTGACCAAAGAAACTTTTCTTTCGCTTCACCCTTGGTGACCTGAATTAAAGGCAAAGTGATATGAGATAACCCCAACACGAACCTACGGTAGAAATTGGAAAGACCCAAAAATCTACAGTGCTCTGTTAGAGTGGTTGGGGCTTGACAATTCCGAATGACTTGTATCTTGGATGGGTCCACATGTACACCCTTCTCATCAATGATGTATCCCAGATATTGAAACTAGGTTAGGTCAAAGGTGCATTTCTCCAAGTTAGCACACAGCTTATGTTTTTGCAACGTTTGAAGGACCTGTTGAATATGGTGGAGGTGCTCTTCCCAACTCTGGCTGAAGAACAAGATGTCATCTAAATACACCACCATGAATGCATTGGTGAAGGGTTTCAAGATGTCATCCATCAGTCTCATGAAGGTTACAGGGGCGTTGGTCAATCCGAATGGCATGACCAAACATTTGAAAAGGCCCTCCTTGGATTTGAATTCAATCTTCCACACATCGGAGAGTTCAGTAGGAACCTGGTGATAAACTAACTTCAAGTCAATCTTGATTAAATATTTGGCCCCCTTAAGCTGTTCTAGAAGGTCATGAATATGTGGGATTCGGTACCTATTCCATACAGTGATCTTGTTTAGCGCCCAATAGTCAATACAGAGCCTCCAGGTCCCATCTTTCTTTTGTACCAATACAATCAAGCTCCCACAGGGTGCTGAGCTTAGCTTGATGTGCCCATTCTGCAATAGTTCTTGAATCTACGTCTTGATCTCATTTTTCTCCATAACAGAGCGTCAATAGATCGGTTCATTGGGCAGTGTCGCACCTGGGTTCAAATCGATGGAGTGCTTGACCTGACAGTGTGGAGGTACCCCTGTGGGTAAGGAAAAAATATCCCTATACTCCTCCACGACCTTGTCCATCTGTTACTGCTGTGTAGAGGAGCCTTTCCAGGAAGCTGTGGCCACAACCTTCTTCTTTCCCTGGGGGAAAATCATAAGGAAAACAAGTTTCCTGGTCTGGGAAATGATCTTATTGCATTGCTTTGCATTGATCAAAGAGATGGAAGTAGGCGAGGCTACCTCCAGTATCCTATACAACTTATTAGCCAAATTAATAATGACAGAGCACGGTCTAGACTCTTATACAACATGTCACTTCCACAAGTATGGTTCTCCTAACAATACATCACAAACTTCAAGAGGATCAATGTCACACAATACCTCATCCGTGAAGAGCATAATGTTGCAGGGAAGGCGACACTGCTAGCTGATGTGAAGGTCTGGTCTCGTCCTTGGTGAAGCAACCCGATGATGTACAATTGTAGATGTGTTGTAGCCTTTTGGCTCAACCACTTCACGATATCTACTGAAATGAGGTTATTTTGGCTCTCGTTGTTGAAAATGAACTATAGCGGAGAACCCTTCACCCACATCTATGAGTGGAAGAGGTGTTTCACCTCCTCTGGATCTTCAGGCTCAATCTTCTAGATCTTGGTGGTGGCCACAATGGAACTGGGCTATATGTCAATGATCTTCTTCCCTTTTTCAGTTCCCTTATCAGGTTTTGATTCAGATTCAAACCTTGCATTTGATTCAGAAGCCTTCATCTCAACCACAAGTGACTACTTGGCCCAACACTCACTTGTATTGTGAGTGGAGCTCTTATGGAACTCACACCATTTTCCTATGTCCTTCTTTGTCTTCATGGTGTTGTTCTTTTCTCGCAGCTTCAACGAGCTGTGAGGGGGAGCCTCTCCTTGGCTTGGTCCTTTGTTATGCAGTTTAGGGGTGCCTTTTCCTTTCTTTGGATTCACAAATCCAAAGTCCCGCTTCTTTTGTTTAAACATTTTCTCAATATTGACAGTGTAATGATACGTCGCACCGAGTGAGGAAATGTCCAAGAAATCCATCTCATCCTGGATGTACTTGTGTAGACAGTCTTGGTACTTGAGCACCAAATGCTCCTCAGTATCCTTGATACCCAGCTTCATGCGAAGGGTATGGAAAATATTTCTAAACTATGGCACATATTGGTCCCTTCCCTACGATAGTGTGGTTCACTTTATGTATTTATCTTCATAGCTCCTGATAGGGCAATATTTTTCCTTGATGGCATCTCAGAAAGAATCCCAAGTGGGTAGGTTTGAAAGAAGCAAGTATTAAATATTGTCCATTTGTTGACAATAGGTTTCCCACCAATCCCTGACATGTGGGGCAGCTTTGAGAAGTACAAAGTAATCTTTCCCCGATTGGAAAAGTCATGAACTGAAAAATATCCTTCGAACATATTTAACCATTTATCTATGGCATCTACATCTATCCGTCCTTTGAATATGGGAATATTGAAGTTAACTTGTACCTTAAAAGGAGTTGCACCTCTAGAATGGCTGCTAAATGAAGATGCATAGCCCACGGGTAGTTGTTGAAGGATCTGGGAAAAGTTGTCCATCATCGCATCCCTTTGTCACTCAAATGCTTCCTTGAGCAACATTTTGAAAGGATCTCCTACTCCCTCATCTTTATTTTCTTCAACCATGGTAGGTCTGCAAGTTTTGTGAGGCTAATCTTGCAATGGTTCAACCAGATTGAGCCCTAACTCCTTATACCCGGGCCTCATTGGGGACATGCAAAGAAAAACAAATAAAGAGAAGATTTCTCTGGTACCATTGATCTGAACTTAAACAAGAATGCAACAACTTATAGATATAATCATAAATATAGAGATGGAGTAGAAAAACACTTCATTTCATTAATATAAAAATATTGAACTCTACTTACAAACAGAATGGAAATAAGATATCTTGGGCGATGGTGGCTTATCTCTAAGAAGCAATGTGGTAGGCACATGCCTCTGAACTATGTTATAATGAGGCGCAAGGGCCTATATATTAATTTAGAACATGAGAAAACCATAAAAAACCAAAACCCTAACCCTAGGAGATATAACACCAAGAGTTTGTGGGCCCCGTTGGGGTTAGTTGGGCAGCCAACTTCTCACAGTTCATAACTTGGTCATATTATCTCCATTTGGCGCATATGATACCTTGTTGGAAAGGTATCTTCAGGTACTACAAGTTTCACCACAAGCCATTACCTATGGCTATGGGCCTGCTGCAGACCCCGAAAAAATAGCGTTTAAGGGGTCAAAATTACTTCGAAAGTTCATGACTCGAAAAAATGCTAAAAATAGTAAATGCTAAAATGAACAAGGAAACAGATGAAACTGATTAAGGGGTCTGGGTGGAATAGGTAGGTGGCCACCAATATCCACTTGGATTACACCATTAAATCATCCTATTGTGTTTAGTCTTACAAATCAGACCATCAACCCTCTTTTTTTTCCAAAAATAGTTATATGTTGCATGGTGCAGACTCTGTAATATAATGCACCGGGGCTATCAGACTAATACAATGTACTAGTATATTATAACACTTTTAATTCTGTCTATTATGTTCTTAATATAATTGTTAAACCAGTGTGGTGCATTTAGCCTTACAAATCACACCATCGTAATTTAAAATTATTTTTCCATGACGGTGCTAAAAAATTAAATGACCGTTATAATTAATGTTATAAACGCACCGATGCATTTATTCTGAATTAGAATAAAATCACCAGTTACCAGAGTTTTTTTTCCTGAAAATTATTTGTTTTATTTGTAAAATATAACTAATGGATTGTGTATTGAATGGTACTATTTGTATATTGATAAAAAAATTCTCAGAAGGTCTCAAGTTACAAAAATATTGATCGACACAATGACAACACATCAGAAAAATCAAAGAAGACAAGTTCTTTGTAAATTCCTTTACAAAACTAATATGTATGAACTATATGTAAGATTAACTAATATTTATTAGTTGGTGTGTGTCATGCAGAGAAAAAAATAAACAAGGTCGATAAGATTATTTCTAATCTAAGTGCAGAAGAGTGTGAAATCCTGATAGAAGAATTGTAGAATGATCAATCGGGTGAATGAAAAATATTATTCAATATGAGGTTTTTTTTTTAGTTTTCATTAATAATATACTTAAGAATATTAGATAACATGTTTCAAACAATCCATTAATTCATATATGTTTAATGTTCTAAAGGGAGCAATAACGAAGGAAAAGATCAATATCATTCTAAGAAAAGAAAAATTATGGAGCATGTAAATGTCGATGAATTGGTCCTTAGCTCATTTGGAGTGGCGCTGGAGCTTAATGAAAGGGGAGGATTTTTTTACAGAACTATGAGGAGTCTAGTGGAATGAAGATATAGACGTACTTTCCACTTAAAATACAAAAATCAATGCAATGATTCTAAGAACGAAATTATATCTAAACTATATGAAGCATTTCCAGAGTAATGGTCAATAAGACATGTCAGAGTTGCAATAACAAAAAAATACAACAATAAAAAGGAACCATTCAAAAGGTATTATTTCTAATTATATAAAATGATTTTCTAGAATTATATATATATATAGTACAACAAACTATTAGTTTATTAATATTGATTTTGTTATATTTAATTTTCATATATGAATATCAAAATAGTTTATTACTTTTCTTAGGAAGATTATGAAAATCCCATATGATCAATGAGTTGATATGCAAAACATACTAGTAGGGATGTCCAAAAAAGTGTACAAGGAGATGGTAAAAGAAATGGACATAATTGCATCACAGGAGGATCCATCTCAACAACAACATGCTTCAAATGTATGTAATCATAATTGACTTTGTACATAAAAAAAAGCATTAAATATTAATGTTCAAGTATTTTCTTACAGAAAAGAAAACAAGATGGAACTCATTCAACGCATAAAATAAGACGACAAGGAAGAAAAGGGTTGATTTCAAAGTTTGTGAGTAATTGTTAATATTTCCTCAGAACAACTCAAGGTTCCATTTTTCTATATTTTAAGTTGTTTTACAACAACCATCCTTGAATGTCTTCAAATAGGTGATAACATACAACAAAGACCCATTGGAAGAATTTATTGATATTGAGTTAAATAAGGGTTGTGAGTTTATGTTGGCATATCAAAAATAAATTGTGGAATTTGGAAGTATCTATGTTGTTTTAATTCTATGAGTTTATAATTAATAGGAAAAAAAATCCTTTATATTAAATCTATGATTTATAACGGATTTTAAAACATGCAGGAAACAAAGTATGGAACTATGTCAGTAGAAGACTTGTTGCAACAAGGCATGAGACTTGGTTTCGATGGCATGTGCACAGTTTATGAGCCACTTCTTGCTTTGGTACATTACTATTCGATTTACATTGATGTATATTATTTATTTTAATTTTCATTATTCTCACAAATGTAGATACACTCATTACACTTTATTTTTATATTTGCAATTGGAACAAGATCAAGAAGATAAAAACCAATGATGCAATCAACAAAACGTTTTTCCAAATAACCCAAGTCATGGAAGTAGCTGGAGTGCTGACAATAGTTCCAGCGAAGAATGATGTTATATTTGGATATCAATGTAACCTATTGTATTTTTGAAATAATTATTTGTGAAAATCAGACATGTTGTTAAATGTGATCATGGACATAGTGTCCCAATTGAAAGACAAGGGGTTACCAATAACAATCACATTTTGTATGGCAAAGAGCCTCTTATTGATATATAATAGAATACATTTTAATTTATTCTATTGTGTTATCCAATGTCGTTTTGAAATGTTACACCACTGATTAAATATTATAATAAAGAGATGTGAAATATGATAATATAACAAATTAATCCAAACATCATATACAAATTCATTAATCAAATATTAATTTATATGAATATTGTTATAACATATATGTCGATTTTTCAATGAATAATGGAATTTCGAAATTACAATAATTGCACTGTCAAAGGTCAATGTCTCCAAAAAAGATAAAATCTCATACAAAAATGTCGGTGTGTCCATAACATAAAAACAAAACAGTGCTTTAATTTAAATCAAAGAACTGTGACATCATCTTTTAACATAATTGGTGCCTTTTTGAAAAACAACAGTACCGGGGCTTTGGGTCTTCAAGCAGCAATATTGTTCTAATTAATGCCCCAGTGCATTGTAACTCTTGACGCACCAGTGCTTTCATAGAACTAACACCCCCGGTTCTACAAAATATTATTTCCATTCCTAGTGCACTATTAAAATTAACAACGCCAGTACCTCTATATAACAAACACATCAGAGCTTTTATACAAACAAGATTTGTCGGTGTTTTATGTTTATAAAAAAGCATCGGTACTACAATTATTTTTGTGTGCCACGAATATGTTCCTTCATCAAAGAACGACCAGGGCTTTTTTATATGAGCATCGACGCGGTACATGTTTGAAGATCCGATGCTCTTTGATTTGAAAGCCCTAGGGATTTTTATTGTAAGCCCTGGGGTGTATACATTTTAGGTTTCAGTGCTATTTGAGTTAAACACCTCGGTGCTTTTAATTATGTATGAAGCCCTATTCATTTCTAAAGTAACACATCAGGGTTTTTTGTTCCATAAAGTGCATTGAAAAAAAAAACATTCGATAAAACCTTCAGTCACCCGGTTTTTTTTAGTTCTGATGAAGTTATGTTATAAGATCTGCTAAAACATTTATTACCACAAACAGATGTTTTAGCAGACGCTTTTTTTTTGACATTTTTTGCCAATTTTATAACATTAGAAACCTTCATTATAACCTCTACTAGAAGATCTTTTCATTGTAGTGTATACATATATTATTGGCTTGGCCCATGAGGATTTGAACTTGAATCTCATGGTTTACATAATATTTCATAATACGACCATCACCAATTGAGTTTCCCTATATATATCTATATGTGTGTGTGGGGGGCGACGGGGGAGAAAATCAATTAAAATAATTAAAAAATCACCATTTTATTCCAAAAAAAATATACTAACTTTTTATAAAAGCATTAAGG
>APFE030794822.1:142682-177819 GCA_000404065.3 Pinus taeda | reverse complement strand
AAGGCAGCATTGCCCTTATCTTCCATGCAATGAATTTCATCCTCTTCTTCAAACTGCTCCTCCTCCATGACTACGTTTTGGAAAGGAGCCTTAACCCTTTGTTCTTCACCGACTTCTTTACCCCTCTGAATGATATGCAACTGTTCATTTGATCTTCTGAATGGATTTGGATTTCTTGGAGCAAATGTGTTTGGAAGCCTTGCTTTTCCAGAGCTCTGCTCAACCTTTAGCTTAGATATTTCAGCAGCCAATGACTATATCATCCTAGTCATTTTATCTATTTTGGGCTCTGAAGATGAAGCAGAGGAAGAAGAATCCTCACCTATCTGCCTTCTTCTATCATCATAGCCTTTGAGTTTTTCTACAGCCATGATATTAGATTCCACCTCTAAAGCTACATCTTGCATTTTGGCTAGAGTGGCACATCTTCTTTCTCTCAATAGCAAGTAGAAATCAGAGTCAAAAGCCTTGGCATAGGTGAGTTTGGCAGAGGTGGGGGTAGGCTTTACTTTAGCTGGTATATTACTATACATACGATTGAACATTTTATTAAAATTGGATATGATTCCCCATTTTCCCTCCTGAGGTTTCCAAACTCAGTATGGTAATATAGCAGGTCTTTTTTATCCCCCCAATGCTTCAAAAACACATCATCTAATGCTTCTATGTCTGCTATAGACCTAGGGGTCAACTCTCTGAACCACTTTCTAGCCTCTCCAGCTAGGCTTTGGACAAATACTCTCATCCACACATCATCCTCACTGATATCTAGGTTATCAGCATAACTTTAAAAATATTCAAGGTGTTCTTTAGCAGTTACTCCCTCTGTACTAGTGAACTTAGGCATGTATTTCTGATACTCTCTTACAGGTATGGCATTTAGAGGAATAGGCAGAACAAGGGTTCTGTACCTAGTAGCTATGATTCTTTCCATCCATGTGGGTGCTTGTTGGCATGCCATGACTGGGGTAGATGGAAGAGTACTAGTCGTTTGGATGATAGAAGGCTGAGAAACGAATGATGAGGATGAAGGAAACTGATGGACTATAGGGGAGGTTTCCTTTGGAATAAGATCCAAAGGGAAGCTTATTGAATAAGGAGCTTTATGAACCTTTGGGAGTATTTCTTCACTAATGGTACTAAGCTCTATATTTTCAATATATACATGCTTAGTTACAAGTCTCTCTTGCAGAGATTCATAAGATTGTTTAGGATTTCTTGATCCCAATGCTCCTTTCTGTGATGTTTTTCTTTTCTTGACAATCTTCTCAGGGTCAGGCACTGGGTCAGCTGGTGATTTTTGAGGATTTCTCCAAGTATGCCTCACAAACTGAGCCAGAACTATGATGTGGAGTTTCTAAAGGTTGGTCCTCCAGTGGAGTCGCCAGATAGATGATTACAACCCGAAATGTGCCCAAACTTTGTCTATCATCAAAGTTGGATCTGTGTCATTCTCCCAAGGAAACTGAGCTTCAATCTCCTCTCCCCGGCAACAGTGCCAATTATGTTAGAGCTCCAAGAAACTCTCCTAGATTGTAGCTTGGAGATGCCTAGTAACATATAAATTCAACTTATTATTACAATGGATGAATTGAAGGAATGATGCTTGTTCAAGCTAGATAACCACTTCTACTTTGTTTCACTCCAGACATGTGTGAACGCCCCTAGACTACAAGGCTTTAGACCACCAACTACTCATAGTTTAGAGATAAGGTGAATATGGAGAAGACTGACCACACCAGCAGATGCACAAGACCTTGTGATGGCCGGCTGCAACCAGTAAGAAGCTTGTAAATCTATTCTACTAATGCACAGACAGGATGACAACTATCTGCCACTAGATAGAAAGAAACCTAGATAACCTATTCAATGATACATTCAACAGTCTATCACATAGATAGGATGCTAGCTTTCTAGTGCTAAACCTTAAAGATCAAGATTACAACATATCAAGCACAACTTAGAATTGAGGGAAAATGGAAACTGAGTAGTTAACAACAAAAGAAGCTTGTATTAGCTGAAAATGAAGATGAGAAGCTATAAGTGGCAAAATATCCATAGTCTCTAGAAGATGAACCTTACATCAAAACGTCAACCATCAACCCTGATTACATGTTGTTTCTGGGTATTTATAGATTTTACATTACAAAGGCCCTTGGGCCATTTAGGTATGGAGGGGTCACAATTGACCACCAACTGCATTTAACTGCCTGATGGACACTCTGACTATGTTTGCTTGCTATAGTGGGAAAATTAGATCTTCTCAGGTGCTGTGTTGTCCTCTTAGGCAGTTGGAGTGTTCGTATCAGCGAGTTCCCATAACTGATAAATGCTGCTACAGGGATGTGTGTGTCCTTTATTTCCCTTAGCCATACTGTTGGTCAAACATGGTGGTTGAAGCTTTACTACGATTGGCACAGGCAGCTGGTCACCTCCTTCCTTTAGACGAACAGAGTGGTCAAAGGACGTGTGGTGCATGGGTGAATTGACGAGTTAGATGAGTGGAAATAATGGATGTAGGATCAAGGAAGCAAATAGTGGAAAATCGCTTTGCGAGGTTATCGGACGAGATGAGAGTGGATTGATTTTGGGCCATTAGATCTTGGGTGGCCAGATCTAACGGTCATTGGGCAGTGAAGCTGCACAGTAGTTAAACAAGTGGGCAGATAGGTTAGGTGGTAAACAGTGTTGATCACACCGCCTTTGAGCATAAAGCAATAAAAGGACAGGGGCGTGCAATCCCACTCAGAGGCCAACATGTAGCGGCAGGTGAGAGAGAGAAACCGCTCTCATCACGCGCTAAAATTTGGGTGAGTTGCAGGCATGGGGAGAGTGAATGCCGTCAAATCTCAGTGAGGATGATCAAACAGTCAAGAAATGGTCGTGCAGGTCACTTTATCAGGCACAACAAGAGCTGTTGGATTGGCGGGGGAAATCAACGACGGAGATTAAAGGAGATGAGTTTGTAAAGGTGTAAAGGCTTATGGGAGGGTTTTATGAGGGTTTAGACTTTGTGCTCAAGGCTTAAAGTAAAAGGGGTTTTATGGTTTTTAAAAGAAAAACAGAGGAAACGGAGATGAAGCGGGATGAGCGGGGTAAAGGAAAAAGGTTAAAATGACCATTATGGGCCTACTTTGAGCATAACCAACACAACCAAGCCTATCTCTGACCTTCAAAAACCATAGTTATATAACATAGCTAACACACCCATCAACAATAGTGCTACCTTGCAGCTTGTACAGAGTTCCAATCTGAACTCCCCCCATCAATACTAGTGCTCCCCGAACCATCTTGCAGGTATCCTTCTCGAACAATGGTTTTACACCTGCATCATCCAACTTGCTTAGAGTAATCAGATTTCTGGCCAATGTAGGAATATGAATAACACTCGGAAGTGCTCTAACCCTTCCACCTTGCAACTTCAACTTTACTTTTCCGTGACCAACGATTCTAGCCTTCCTGTCATCCCCCAAGAAGACATCACCACCATCGTATTTCTCATACTCACAGAACCATTGTCTATGGGGAGTGAAGTGAAATGATGCACCTGAGTCAATCAACCATGCCTTATGATCTACATGTGTACTTGAAGAAGCCAAGTACACATCTCCACCTTCATCTGAGGTGGTTTTCACCTCTACGGAAGGAGCATCATCAGATCCCTTTCCTTTATCAGAAGCTTTAGATATACAATCCCTTTTGTAGTGCCCTTCCTTTCCACATTTCCAGCACACCACCTTTATAGGTTTTCCTGGAGATTTAGATCTTTCACTTGATGACTTATTTTCGTTTCTATTTTGGCATCGTCCTCATACAAATAAGGCATCACCATTCCGGCTCTCCATATTTTTCCGTCTCATCTCCTTCGTCAGCAAGGCTGAGACTATTTCATCAAATTGCAAGGCAGTTGCATTGCTACCTATTGCAATAACCAGACTATCCCATGAATCTAGTAGAGAATACAACAAACTGATGCACTTATCTTCATCTAAAATTTTAATATCAGCAGGTGCTAACTGACTTACCATAGTATTAAATGCATTCAGAGGCTCTGTCACTGAGTCTCCATCTTTCGTCTTCAGGTTATACAATGTTTTCCATAAGAATAGTTTATTCACCAAAGACTTAGATTGGTACAAAGTCTCTAACTTGTCCCATAAATCCTTTGCCATAGCTTCCCCTGATACATTCAGCAATACTGAATTTGAGACACACAATCGTATTGTGCTTTTTTCCTTCCGATCCAACTTCTTCCATTCTTCATTGGTCACTCTGGTTGGTTTAGTACCCGGATCTACGCGATCCACTGATCTTTATCCACCAACAGATCCTCCATCTTGAGTTTCCACAACTCAAAACTCTGACCATTGAACTTCTCAATCTCTATCTTTACGCTACTTGCCATCTTCTTTCACCACCAGAATCGATCTCGCAGATCTCCACTGAACAGGGTCTACCACAGGCCCAAGCGAAACCCCTCAGCAACAAAGGCGTCCCCTTGAAGCCAAAACAGCTCTGATACCAAATGTAGGTTTTAACCCCGTACAGAAATTACCTGCATACGAATTCTAAAGCACATAAAATCAACAATGAGAGAGCATAACACAAAAAACACATATACACAGAGATTTTCCCCTGGATCCCAAAACCAGGACTACCAGCTTGATTTTTCATTATGTTCCTTTCAATGTTATAATACATATTTATACATGCCAAAGAATCCAATACCATGGACCAAAAACCATCGTGTCCAATACCATGGACCGAAAACCATTGCGTCTAAAAAACATGTGTGAAAATCATGCAAAAAACCATAGGTGGGTCTGCCCAACCTAACATAGGATCCAAAACCAAAATTTTTCGCTCCATAAAGTGGGGTTACAAGTACACCTCAAACCCCTTGTGACCCCCCCCCCACTACATAATCTGTGCAACGAAAGGGGGCTTCACCCCCCCTCTAACCCCTCAGTTAACTACGTGGTCTAGTCATGGAAAGAATATAACACAACCCAACATTAAAGGGGGATTTGAATTCAAATATTACCATTCCCCCTAAATTTTGATAATAATTTCTGCTTTGGCGGTAAATATTCAAATATTTTTTCCTTAATTGTTGCCAACCCGCTCCTCTTAACTTCTTTCTAGCCATCACATCATGAATAGTAACTCCAATGGTCAGTTTCTCGTCAAGTTGTGTGGCACCCTCCTCCATGGAGTAGCATCCTAAGCGCAGCTTCAACTGGTGCACCCTCATCAATTTTCACGCAACGTGCTCGTTGCCTTGTTCTCCAAACCAGGCAATGTATTTTATAGTCCAATGCTCCCTTACAATTACCTAGAGCACTAAGATTGTCCTGCTGCCATATAGTCATTGCAAAAGATCCCCCATATACAGTTTCAACCTGCTCCCATTCACTTTTCCTCGGAAGGGCTCCCCATTCAGCTTTGTGAGCTGAACAACATCAGCGTCCATAATTTCCTTGGAAATATATGGTCCTAACCAATGCATCTGGAATTTACTAGGAAATTTAGTGAACTTACTATCATATAAGAACACAACATCATTTACCTTGAATGTGTGAATCTTGATATGGTGATCATGCCATGCTTTTTCGTGATCCTTCTATACTTGTTGGTGGAATCCTACCAAAAATTGATCCTCCTCTAGCTCCATGACTTGCGCGACTTGTTCTTCTTAGGCCTCACAATCTGCTATATCTGTCAAAGTTGCTATGCGCAGACTAGGCATAATGTATTCCATAGGCATTACCACTTCGACCCCATAGACTAATCTACATGATGTTTTCCCTATCAAATTCCTACAGGTTTTCCTATTGTCCCATAACACTACAGGTATGCACACATCCACATCATTTTGATGCACGTTAGATATATTTGTCAACGCGTTATCCAAAATTTTGTTAAAAGCTTCGATTGTCCCATTTTCCTGCAGATGATATGGTGTACTCTTCTAATGATATACCTAGAATTCCTTTCTCAACACACTAATTGTTTCATTCAGAAAGCGTGTACCCCTATCACTCATTAAAACATCCGGTCACCTGAACCTTGTTAAGACATATTCAAACAAGATTTTTTTTTTCGTAGCCCCTATACAATCCTTTACTGGCTATGCTTCTTCCCATTTGGTTAAATATTCCATCGCAATGATAATGTAGCGCACACCCACTTTCGTTTGAGGGGGCTGAATTGGCCCAATAAAATTGATTGTCCACTTCTCAAATGGCTGCAAAGATACCTGAGGATGTAGTGATAGCTCATCCCTTCGTGACCATCTATCGGTCCTTTGACATGCATCGCACATCGTACGGTATGCTTTGGAGTCCTTGTGCAATGTTGGCCACCATAGTCCTGCATGCAAAACTTTCTACGCGGATGCTTTTCTTGCATAATGGCCTCCCGCAACTCCCATATGAGCTTCGATGAGAATAGCATCACATTCAAAGTCTGACATATATCTCCATAGTATTTCATCTACACCCATTTTGTACAGATGTCCCACAATGACTGAAAAATCGGTTGCGTGCACTACTAATTCTTTCTTCTGCTGATTTGTATAACCTTTAGGCACCATCCCTATAGTTAAGAAGTGAATAATATCAACAAAATGGTTATTAGCTACATGTACCACAAAGAGTTGTGCATCGGGCTACCCTTCCTCCAAATTACTAGGTTCTTCGCGTGTTTTAATTCGCGATAGATGGTCAGGTCCATCATTCAACCTCCTCAGCTTCATAATTACTTCAAAGTCATAGCCCTAAAATAATAACAACCATCTACAAATATTTTCTGCCAACAGAGGTTTGTTGACTAGGTATTTTAAGGAAAAATGATCTGTATACATCTTGAAATGTCCCCTTAACAGATTGTTCCTGAATTTTTGCAGTGCGTAGACCATGGCCAACCCTTTGCACTCTGTTGTTGAATAATTTTTCTCAGCCTTGGATAACACCCTACTTGCAAAGGCTATGGGGAGGTCTAGTTCTCCTTTGCCTTCCTATGTAAGTACTACACCTAGCGGTCACATTATAGCATTCCAAGGCATGGCACCGCTCGGTGCTCTAGTCCGGTTGAGTCCATTCTATCAGTTCCTTGGGTGTCCTAAAGATAACCACTTTAATTTCTTGAAATGCTTCATCAATTATTGCAAATCCATCCTCGAAACTGAAATTCAATATGGAACCTTCCTTCAGTACATCCCATTCTGCAGTATCGTGGCGAAGCTCTGTTTCAAGGTACCAGTTCATGGGGATCATATCCAAGGTATGAAAAAATATGTGTACCCATTCTGGTTGTGGTTCTGTCCCCCACACCTTAGTCCATTTTGCCACATGATCACGTGAATCATACCTTCCATTATACTTCTCAGTAATTCTGGTATTAACATGTCCAAATCATAGCTTCATCATTCTCTTGTAATCTCGCCATCCAGCAAAACTATCCTTATGCATACGCCCACCATCATGCGGGCGTAGTGCGCGATGCCAACTCCAATGCTTGAAAGTGGTGGTCCTCAGGGACTTCACACCCAAATTCATCTAAAGACATATCTACATCATTCAAACCATCATAATAAGGTAACTTTCTTACCTCCAACGAAACACAGCGCAGTGACTTCGTCATCATATTTCATCATAAGGTAAACACTTCATGTAAGTGGTTTTGCCAACGTTCTAATTCCTCATCTAAATCAAAACTGCAGGAACTCTCTCGATCCCATGCATATCATCCATATGTGGTTGGATTGATCCAAACCTAATCTCATACTATTATCTTGTAGATTTGACGCAACTCATCATCACTTTCCACATAATAACATATTGGTTCAGTATAGCATGTCCCTCCTATACGATCCAATGGCACTATAACCCTAAGCGAATTTCTTTCAAATGACATTGTCCTCTTCTTCAAATTAATGACCTCATTCATGTTGGTTCTCAAGCCTCTGTGGAAGTTTTTTGTAGCTTCATGTTCTGGATTGTCCACAGTTTCAACTTCATTCTGCCGACGTTTCAAACCCCAAAGGGGGTCCATCATCAGGACAAAATAGAAAGATAAGATGAATGAAAAGATTATTTGAGAGAAAGAGCTGAGCACTTGGGTATAAATAAACCAAAGAGCCCTAATATAAGAGCCGACACATGATTATGACCTAATTTTTATTTTAATTAATTTTTATCATTTATGCTTAAATTTACATTAATATTTATCATTAATTGCAAAATTGCTCTATTATTTTAGGTTTATTAAATTGATAATTTAATTCAAAAAAAAATTCCAAAATTTTTTAAGTTAATTAAACTGATAATTTTAATTCAAATTTTTAATTCAAAATTTTTAATTAATTAAATTTTTTATTTATTTTTATTTATTTTTATAATTATGCTTATATTAATTATTATTAAATTAATTTTATTTATTTATTATTGAAACTTTAATTATTAGTTATTAAAAGGTTAATTAATAAATCAATAAATTAACTCTTTAATTAATTAATTAATCATATTCATATTTTATTTACATTAAGGCTAATAATAATTAATTACATTAAATAGAATTGAAGCCTAGATTTTAACTAAAAATTAATCCATTAGAATATTGATTTTATTAATTAAAAATTTGAATTAAAAATTTTGAATTAAAAATTATCAGTTTAATTAACTTAAAAAATTTTGGAAATTTTTTTTTGAATTAAATTATCAATTTAATAAACCTAAAATAATAGAGCAATTTTGCAATTAATGATAAATATTAATGTAAATTTAAGCATAAATGATAAAAATTAATTAAAATAAAAATTAGGTCATAATCATGTGTCGGCTCTTATATTAGGGCTCTTTGGTTTATTTATACCCAAGCGCTCAGTTCTTTCTCTCAAATAATCTTTTCATTCATCTTATCTTTCTGTTTTGTCCTGATGATGGACCCCCTTTGGGGTTTGAAACGTCGGCAGAATGAAGTTGAAACTGTGGACAATCCGGAACATGAAGACCTCATTCATATCAATATCCCAGTCAATTCCCAAGAGTGCAGGGTATGGATTACTGTCATCAACAATTTATATAACTTCAAAGTTTGCTACGACACTAGTGCCATCAATATCAACTGTTACTCCATATAAGCATCCCATGGGGATGATTTTTTGTTGATTCACCATCCTAAGCTGAATCGGAGACCACTGCAGCATAGGTCTCCGCATCCTTTCCCATGTCTATTTTTGTAGGACATTCGCATCCCACCCAAAATCCAAAATGACTTGGTTCATTTCATACTCACCTATCTACATTGTTAACTGTGTCTCTCATTTTGTTTGCGCCTTAGGCTTATCAGTTTTCCTAACCACACATTGCTCCAAAGGAGTCTTTTCCTTATTGGTGTACTTGTCTATTAGGTCTTGCAATCCTTCCCCAACATTCCTTTCATGTAGTAACTTTATGCAGGTCTCCAAAAAGGTAGTGAGTACGGAAGGATCAACCTCTTGTGTCACACTGGTGTCTTGCATCTTGTTTTGGCTTCCTAAGGTGGAGGCCTCAGTGAAGCTCTTCTTGGTTTCCATGAATGTTTCCTTAGTGTGATTAAGGTCAAAGGTGGCTTCTTTCTTTGGAGCTTTGTGGACCCATCCATCATCTTCATATTACTTACCCTTATCTGCACCAATCATAATACCACTTCATAGTACAATATTAATGCTCTGATCCTGCTCTCATTATTTGTGAATTTTGCATGGGTTGTTGGGGCTGGGCTTTCTTCTCTTACATTTTAGCTATTGACACCAGACATTCTTCTATGGCATGACCGAATTTCCTACATTATTGACACCAAGGGTGTGTAGGATTCGGGAAATCCCACTTAAAGTGCCCTAGCTATCCACAGTTGTAGTAGATAATTTTACCACGACCTCTACCAGGTCCTCCTCCTCGTCCTCTTCCTTGATCTTGAAAACATTCATGTGCTCCTCTTGCACCTTGATCCAGAGGCCAAGTTGCTGCTTGCATATGCTAAGTAGGGGTTCTTTTCATCATCATCTCATAGCTTCGACAATGGCACTCATCGTGGCCCACAGATTTATAGAAATTACATAACAGTTGTTGAGGTGTTTGAATGAACTTTTGAAGCAAGTGGTAGTTATCCGTTGCATGTTTCCCAATGACTTAACAAATGGCACATCATAGCCCAGTTCCTATGCTTGGCCGGACTGGGGATTCTGGCTTTAGTGGAGCTGGCCCTCCCCTATAAGATAGTTTGTGTATACTGGGCAATGATCCTTATTATGACTGTGGCCCTTGCACTTCAAGCACCAAACTTTTGCACGTACTTCTAGCTTAGTCTCCTTTTCTTTCTTCAAACTCTATAACTCTAAGTATAGGCTTGGGCTGCGAGTGGATCTGTTGTACCCCTAGGTTCGTATCTTGAATAGGTGATGCATGAATCCTCATGGCAATATGCAAGGATTCTTCCTACGTTGCTATCTTTTTCTATGACAGGGAAATTCTTAAATGGGGCAAAAGTGACGTGATAAACCAGTCGCAATGTTAGCTATTTGAGATTTGCATGTTAACCTATCTGATCTAGAACTTCAACCTCTGATCGAAGTCCTAAGGTGTCTCCTCAACCTTCATCATGATCTCTTTAAATTAAATTACTGACTGTGCCTTGGATTTAGGTTTACTAAACTCTTTGTTCAAAGTTGTTTGAGTTTCTACTAACGATGCATGAGGATTGTTAGCACAATACTTAATGTACCATGTTAGCGTGTGATCCTACAAATCGGTAACCATCTATGCATTCTTTATATTATCATTGGTGATTTGTTGTGTTGTCCATACAACGTTCACAACAAACCAGAACCGCTTTGGATCTTCACTTCCTATGCCCTTGAAGATCGACATCTTCATTGTGTTCACCATGTTGAATGGTGGTGGTGGAGGTGGAGGTGTGGGTGAAGTCGTATGTGGTGGAGGTGAAGGTGGAGGTGGAGCGGATGGATGATGCATTCTAGGAATATCCTAAGTTATTAGCTGAAGAACACTTTGTAGTGTAGTTTGCATCACACCTTCATCATCACTTGCAGGAGGCCCAATCAATGAGCTATACTCTGGTCCTGATTCTTCACGATTTCTAAAGAATCTTCCACTTCTTGTAGCTTCGAACATCAAGGTAATGGCATTACCCGATATTCACATTTTAGTATTTTAATATGAGTATTCAATGACCTTAAATACTTACCTTTTGGTCCCTTGAAAAATTTTTGCTCCACTTCTCTATAGATGACTGAGGTGTCAATTGCCAATTTTGTAGGAAATCCTCCCAAAATTCGATCGTGCCAATGATCAAAAACCCACACTATCTTGTTTTCAGAGACCTCTAGTCATCACACTAATTCTAGAGTCCACACTATAGGACTATCAAGTTTCCACCTTCCTTGACTGTTTATCAATTTAGCTAACCACTCGTATATTTCAATTGGGAAAATGTAGAAGAAGATTTCATGTAGCTTTGTATATAGATATCTATTCAACCAATCCTCATTTGATAGGTGCAGATTCCTATTTTCTTGAGCTACGAACTCGTGAATTTTCTGATCTAAACACTTTTCAATCTATTTCATAGTTGAATTCCAATGATGTGACATCACACATCTCTTTAAGGAGATCTCGGTCTCAACAACGAAACCATTTGTTGTCCTGGGGGGTATTGGCCTAGGTTTAGAGATGCTTGCACCAATGTTATACAAGAAAATGACCTCCTCAGTAGCTTAGAGGAGAAAGACACGAGGACTGAAGGACTGACCAAGTTCATATGCCTAGTTGTCAAGCTAACTTTGTCTAGCCACTAGCAACCTACTTTATAAAGCTTCCTAGCAAGGCTAAGGGTGTGCTAGTGCCTAGGGTAACTCTGTATGTTACCTCGTGAAGAGCATTAGTGAACCTTAATGAGTTTCTATGGGTCAAGGGAACAAGTTGACAGAGAAATATCCCAAGATTCTCTCTTATGTCAGCTCACAAAAGAACTCAACCTGTTTGGAGGAATTACTAATTCCTAATGGAGTATACAAACGGGAAAGAGCAAAATAGCATGGAAACATCACTACTTTTGCCTAATGGAACTCATGAAGGACTTGGAAACCCTATCCTCACATGCTATATATGCAAGGTTAGGGCTATTCTGAAAGAGTTCGAACCATTTGAAAGGATTGCCTATTTTATTATCGAGCAGAGTCTCAGACTAAGGTATTAGAAGAGGTTAAGAAGGGAGAGAGAGAGAGGAGCTAGAGGAGTAAAGGAAGGATGATACAACTGATGGTTGTAATCACTCTTTCTACATCAATATAGAACTATAATTGTGTTGCCCACTATGTGATGTTGGTAGTATAACTTTTTTATATGTTTATGCAATATCATTAGAATGAGTGGCTTAGATATATGTGACTAGATATCTTTATATGTTCATGCATTGTTTATCAAGGTTTCATGTTGTGATATTACGCTTGTCTTTACTAGGTGTAGATTTTGATCTAGAGCTGGCTCAGGGGTCTTCCACCTAACTACATTGCGCTCTCCAACAACACCACATTAAGACTTGAGGTAATTATTCCTTCTCGCTTTGATATTAATTTTTTAAGCATAGATATGCATGCACCTTTGTGACAGCTGCAGCTAATCTAACTGTATTCCAAGGATCCCACGAACATCCTTGAGGGTTTCTACATCATCAAACACCCATGCATTAATCCATATAGCGGAATTAGCGACTTTGTTGGGGATGACACTTAGTTCCTGGTTTTCCCAGAAAGTTCCTAGATCTCTCTTTTTTCTAGGCCTTCTTGTACTTCTTCATTCCCTTTCTGACCACTCAGGACTATAAAACACCCTTATCTCAGTGCTCAGCCCTAGATCTGATTCCCACAACCTATTTTTTGAGCCTTTTTCCTCACTAACCTTGTCTTGTAGTGTAAACTGTGCTTTATAAAGCACTGTGTCCTCACAAATAGTGCGTTAGTATTGCAAGTAACTCTCTGTAGCCTCTAGTGCAGAGCATTAGCCAGTCGTTTCTTGATAAACCACTAGATATGTGACCTCATGGGTTGGGAAATATACTTGTAGATTGATAAGGGATATGCAGTTGTGCTTGTCTGACTAATACGTTTCATGAACAATTTTTTTTTTTAATAAAATAGCTTTACTTTTGAAAGTTTTTGTTTTCATAAAAGAAAAAATACAAACTTTTTACTGTTTTTTGCTTAGTTGTTTAGATCTGCATTATTTGGTTTCAAAATTTGTTAGTGAGCATTGAATTTCTATTGGTTATGCTAGTGTTTTATTGAATAATAAACATGGTGTATATATTAATGTATCAATGACTCTCCCTTTGTAAAAGCAACTTATTCGTCGAAAGTGAAAATTTACAAGCATTGTTTTTACATGATTTGAGTCAGAGTCCCATATAAATTCATACGTCAACACCCCTACCGAAGACTCTAACGAAGTACATTTAAAATCTACCTAATAAAATCAATCAATAACTCCTTTTAGAATAAACACACATTAGTTTAGGATAGGATCTTGGGATAGGCAGTGTGAGTTAACTTCCCAAGATCATACACCGAAACTAGTGTCATTAAAGAGAGAAATCCTTCTGCACTCATACCATCCAGGACCACTCCAGTAAAAGTGGAGCTAAAAATGAGACAACATCAGACAATAAGTGAAGGTAGCCCACCTTTTCTTACATCTCCTTTGGGTATTCTGTGTATCCGGGATCCCTTTGGGGATATCGGAGCTAAGTCGGGGACTCAAGTATCCTTCCCACACAACGTACTATTTGAGACTATGTCCCACTCAGTAGTGTCTATGATTTGAGGTATCCTTAGTGGCCATATGTTTAGGAACAAACACAAGGTGACTGGGGTGGGCTACCCTGGTACCTAACACAAATGAACCTACTCTGTCTTCGATTTTTGGGAGGGTTCTCATCTTCTTGAGAGTACTTGGCCCCTTAGTCTGAGGTTTGGGAAAAGCTCAAGAGTAATTGTAACTGTACATTTCACCAACTCTCTCTATTATTCATTGTGATACTGGGTTTCATCTCCAGTGATCAGTTATTATCAGATAGGGTCATTTCCCTCTTCTTGTTGATTGATTTCCATAGTGTATTTTTTATTTTTTAAGTTCCAAATTGTTATCACCGAGACTTTAAAAAATATCATTATAAAATATATTGATAAAATTTATCTGTCACCATGGCTACATCCAACCCGCGTCATCAATCTAGATAGTTGCTAGGTCTTCCCCCACTCATTGTTAAGGATCTGCCAAGCCCCAGTGGACCGGATTCCCCATCTTTAGGCAATCAGTCTCCGAGATCTAAAACAGAATCAATTTGGACATCCCACAATTCAAGCTTACTGGAATATTTCTTTGATGAAGGTTTCATTCCTCCATTCAATCCTCTGATCATGAATTCGTTGGGACCACTCTTGATTCCCGTTGCATCTGTACCTCCTATGTCTTATGTTGGACTTGCACCACCCCTCCCATAGATGACTAATGGGTCATGGGCTTTTTTTGACACTTTTTGTCCACTACCACCTCCCCAGTCGAAAGTCAGTACCACATCTCTGATGGAAAACCCTACTATCCCATTTGTTCCTGGTTCAAACCCTATCATGACACCCACCACGAGTGGAACCTAGTGCATACCGAGTTTCGTCCCTTTTGTGTCAGCCACCGAACCTTCGACAAGTGCTACATATAATGCTCCTTATAATGATCAATATAGCATGGTTAGCAAGGGTCCTTTCAACTCCCCCGTGGTTGGCATCCATTGTTTAGTTCTAACCCCCAGGTTTAGATGCTTGGGGACACAGTTCTCAATATGCATATACTAGCCAGGAATGTGACAGTTCCCCCTCTGTTTACAGGGCTGCAGGGACAATCATTGATTGACATGAACCCTCCTTATGTTAGTCAAGGACCTATAGTTAATTACGTCGCAAATGGGAACCCTCAACAAGGTCCTAATCAATCCATATGGACACCCTACTCTCAACCTCTAACAAGTCAAGGGGGAATTCCTTATCCTGGGGGAACTTCCAACCCCCAGTCTAACAACCCCTATGGAACCCCATAGTACACAACCATACCCCAAGGAAAATATTATTCCACATAGCTTGTGTATAATATTGGGAACAACATGATGGGAGGACTGCAAGGTTCCTCAAGTCATATGTAATCACCTTGGTTCGATTCGGGGGCATTAAACACCTTTCCTTTCTTAGCAATGCTTCATATCCTCGACTTGTAAAAACACACAAATGACCCCATCTATCACAACTTACTTTGGCTGCTAATCCTACATAAAATCCTAACAAACATCCCAAAGTTTGAAGGGAAACAAGGGGAGGATCCAGGTACACACATCACCACCTATCATTTATAGTGTGTTTCTCACTCCATGGTGGATGACAGTATCTGGCTAGGTCTCTTTCCCTACACCCTTACTGGAAATGTAGCCAAGTGGTACATCAAGTTACCATGCGTGTCAGTCAATACCTTTGGTGCTTTAGAAATGGATTTCTTAAAGACCTTCCACCTACCCATCCGCTATGAAACTGAGACACAACTCCTCACTTCATTAGTTCAAGACACCACCACCCACATCTCTGATCATAGCAATGAATGGAGATGTAGGCGAAGGCTAGTCAAATCTCCCCTCCTAGACTATCTATTAGCGGATTGGTTATTGCAAGTCTCTACTCACCCAAATCGCTAAGGATGTCGCCTTAGGTGGTGCTGTCACAGAAGACAAATCCATTCGTCATGCCCAACACTTAGATTTGATATATTCACAGTCTGGAACTTTATACGATGTCATTCCCAATTCCTCTCGCAGCTCCAATTCTCCCGCTACTCAGCAACCCAATGCACACACTGATGGGATTATAGGCGCTACATCCTAGGCTATTGTAAAACAACTCAGCTGTGACATTGCCCAGTTTTTATTTGACCCCTCTACCAAATCGACTAGTCTTCTTACCACCACGATAAACACTATGCAGTCTACACAAAAACATGGTGGTAAGGACAAGAAGAATAAGAAGAGGACGGCTCCTTAGGAAGTGCAGTCAACAAAGAAGTACAACCCAAAGTAGAAGGTTGCTACAACTTCTAATGATGGAAAGGACAAGCCTGCCCGATTCCCTTGCAAAATTTGTGTTGAAGACCACATGACATATCATTGTCCGCATCTTCAGGAATGCACAAATGTCATCTCTAAAAAGGACACTGGTAGGACCCCTACAGTCCTAAATAATCCTTTCCCTACCCAACAATAGTAGCACCTTGTTGCAAACCAACCCCAACCCCTATAAGGGGGCAATGGCGATTGGCATCATCCTTCAGCTAGTGAAGGACCATTTACCATTTACACCTTTGAAATGGTAGATCTACAAACCAGAGCCAAATCTTATGGAGCTCTAGTCGCTAATGTTGAGGAAGCCTCCTCGAGTCAAAACCCACCATCGCCTAATGATCTTCATATCAAAAGGCCAGTTTGTAATCTTGTCATTCACCCCCTAAAAGGGGCACTTCGTCGCACAACGCATAATACATCTGCACGTGCTTCATAGAACTACAATATTGTAGAAGATTTGGTGCAAGCACCACTAGCTATGTTGGTGCTCAAAGTATTACAAACGTGTCTAGCATAAAGGAAAGATCTGATTTTGACAATTGGTGCTATCGACCCTCAATATTCCATGCTTGCAATTTTCGACATGGAAAAATGTAAACCTCCCCTTTCACACTAGCTTGCATTTCAGGTGCAAATATCATTGAAAATGTGAGGATTCCATATAACTATCATTGACAAAGGTGTTGCAACCTACGTCACGTTGGCTTCATGTTGGCTTGTTTTGGGTTCTCCAACCCTATCCCCACCATCGAATTCTTTTAAAGCTTTCGACGGCCACACTTTCATTCCAAAAGGTTACCTAGCTAGATACCCCATCACTTTGAGTGGGAAAATGGTAATAGTGGATATCGAAGTCGTAGATAGAAATCTCAACTATAATCTATTGTTGGGTCACAGTTGGACTTATGCCATGACTGCCATTATGTCTACTGTCTTTCACATCATCCTATTTCCATTGGATGGAAAGATAGTCACAGTGGACCAGTTGTCCTTTTGTACCCCTAATTATTCCTCGTTACCCAGTGGCTCCGTACCCTTAGTGGGTGATATACCTCACTCTTACATAAGTACTAGCACCAATTTATTGAAGGTCTCTTCCCTAATGGGTTGTTTCCCTCTTCCGCCACCCACAGTTCCACACACGGTCTCTATGGTTTCATCCATTTCTCACGAACCGACCGATCCTTGGATCCTCCTAGCCCCTTTAGACATTGACACTTACAGAGAAAAAATTCCATTGTCACCAGATGAATTAGCCTACCAAGCCATTCAATATGCATCTGAATCTCTGGTGACTTTGGTCACGGCCAACAGTACCACCTCCCCTCCCATAACTACTCCTTCTTTTGATCTCCTCAATCAATTCATACCTTTGGACGAAGCTATTAGAGAGATCATGTGTTTAGAAGAGCGACCTTGGGAGGACTCTCACCATCGTGTTTTGATATCTAATTCAAACACGATGCCTCTTCAAATCCTGTCATTTGACACACCTAAAATCGTTTCCTCACCTTATACGACTATCCAAACTTTGGACTCGGAGGGAAACATGGTCAATATTTCAAAGACATTCCTCATTGATATTTCTATCACATTAGGCATCATAGAAAACATCCAGGTTGGAGTGGATTGCACTCTTGAGGAAATTGCAAGATTCACCTACCTTTTTAAGGAATTTCGCGATTTATTTACTTGGACTTACAAGGAAATGCTTGGCATAGATCTGTCTATTGTCAAGTATGAGATCAAGATATATGACAATGCTAAGCCTGTCCACCAAAGGCTTTGACCAGTCCACCCCTGGAAAACGACAGCCATCAATACTGAGGTCGAAATGTTGTTACGTGTTGGTTTCACCTACCCCATTCCCTTAGTGGAATGGGTTCCCAATTTGGTTCCTGTCGATAAGAAATGAGGAACCATCTGCGTATGTGTTGACTGTTGGGACTTGAACGCCACGTGT
Source organism: Pinus taeda (assembly GCA_000404065.3). Lineage (NCBI taxonomy): Eukaryota > Viridiplantae > Streptophyta > Pinopsida > Pinales > Pinaceae > Pinus > Pinus taeda. The sequence continues at coordinate 159,644 of APFE030794822.1, read as the reverse complement.
TCGAAGGATAATAATCTGACACCATTCATTGACCAAACCATCGATGACTACCTAGATTGCGAATCATTCTCATTCATGGATGGTTTCTTAGGTTACAACCAAATTGCCATAAAACTAATAGACCAGCACAAAACTGCCTACATTTGCCCCTGGAGAATATTTTCCTATCAAAAACTCCCATTCGATTTAAAGAATGTTAGAGAAAAATTTCAACAAGCCATGGACTATGCATTTCACAATATCAGACATTTCATTTAAGCTTACTTGGATGACCCTCCACTCTACTGACCCTTGCTATGATGACATTCTTGTCTACCTCCAAGCACAAGAACTGCATTGTGAGTGGAAATTGCAACTAGTGGGTAGGAAAACATGTAAAAAATATATTTCTTTCCCTTGGGAGAATTCATGGAATTATCCATATGGATTTTCAACTATTTATCCAAAAATTATGACTAGTTGAATGGCCTTCCTTCATTCACAACCTAGTTCAATAAGAATTCCCATCCTTCACAGAAGGTCTCAACGCTCTGCTGACCATAGATTCTACAACATATAACTATCAAAAGTTGATAGGCCCTCCTTAGATATTTTGTCTTGTCTGTGTGGGTGTCTGAAGGAACTTTGTTGGTTCTTTCACCCATCTTTTGAAAATCTCCTTTATGCTAAATTAGTTGGTGGTAGCATAGAAGTAAGAATCTATGAGCGATTCTAGCTCTGGAAAATGGTACATGAAATGGTAATCCAGAGCCACAAAAGAAGCAAGCCTTTGTCCATTGGCATTGTTTAGAGTCATAGTCTTTAGATATGTATGAGACAATATCTAGCTCACAATGTATACACATGGGAAAGTCAAATACCTACATGCAATCTTATGTAACCATAACCTTTGGACATTAATATACACTCACTAGTCTTTAAGGTCTGCTTTGAAGCTTCTTCTTCAGAATGCTTCATTGCTTAGAATGCTCAATGGCCAAGGGATATGCCACAACCTTGGAACTACGCAATGCATAGTTCAGTTAGCCAAGTACTATGCATTAGGTAGTCTTAGAGGCCAAACATCAAACTTGAGCCTTGGACTTGCACAATGCTCAGCTAGACAAGGCAAGTGTTGACCAAGGGAAGGGAAGATCTACCCAGAACGAGCATGGGAAACTAGAAAATATGAGGGATGGTGCAATTTAAAGTGGAGATCTAACTAATGATAGATAGATTAGAGAATATCAAGTGTAGAAGATCAACATAAAAAAGGAAAAAATAAATATGCATGGAGAGTCACACAAATGGTGATGACTAATGAGAAACAACAAGAAAGATAATGTGAAACTTATAAAAATAGAGTGACAGACTGAACCAACACTTGTACAAGATAATTCAAGTTAAAAATCCAGCAACCATGAAAATTAAAAATAAAAATGGCACTCACAGAAGTGAAATGACAAAGAGCGACAAAAGATGACAAAAGCAAAAGTCACCCAAAAAAGCACCAAACTCCACCGAAGGCTCCATGATCTCATTGGGAAGACTAGAGCTCCAACATTGAATGCATGAATGATCTCTAAGGGTGTTCAATATATATTTTTAGACCTATTATTGTTTATGATGTGCATGCCTAAAATCAAGGAAAAAGTGACACTTGGCGGAATTCCAAAAATAACAACTTGTCTCATCCTTTAGCAAACTTATTATCCACTCCCTATTTCTAGGGATTTTTTTTTTTTTCCTTTTAGGAAAACTAGCCATCACACTTCCAAGGAAGATTGTGCAGTTCCCAACCACTAGACAACTTCTTGACTCAGTGCTTACACAGTCTCTGAGAGCAAGGATGCTTTGCATAGTTTCTAGGGTCAAGGCTGGGATGCCATCAAGGATTGAAAATTTTATGAGCTCAAGGAAGAACTACATTTTTGATATCACAATTCAAAGCCTCAAGGTTGGTCCACCTTCCGATATTGCATAGCTTCTAGAGGCAAGCTTATCAATGTTACAAGGTCAAGTCAGTTTTCTTGTGATTGCAAAAGTTCAAATCGAGATCAATACATCACAAGAAAATCATGAAAATGTGTCTTTATGATAGCTTGAATACTTGATGACAATGAAAGATAATTTCCTTTGGGTAGAAGGGAGCCTCCAAAAGAAAAGCATGGGTGAAATTTTGGAGGGTGTTGCACCAACTACAACATTTGGCGACACACTAGTAGAACTTCACCTCTCCGTATGGATCTTAACTCATGCAAAACAAGTCTAATTCTTTGAGAAGTATTGTTTCATTCATTGATAACCATAACCTATTTGCTTAGATTAAGGTAAATATCTAGTCCCTACAATTCTCTTCATCAACGCACACTTAAGAGGCAAGTCAAACTGAGTTGTTCCGATTGGGGATGGGAAGTATATAGATACACAAGTGAATCACGATTGTCAGAGTCTTGGTTTTCATCTATGGTCTTTCTCTGCTACTAGCAAGCTTGGATAGTACCTTGATAGAGTCACTTTAGGGACACAAGCATTGCTCCACTGCTAACGAGTCTAGATAGTACCCTCACAAAATTTCTCATTTAACCTCTCTGCGCAAGGATCCTCTATCCTTTTTCACCTTTCATTATTTTTTTGTTTTTTTTTTTCTTCAATGAACTATGTATATGCCCTTACTGATTTAATGAGGTGGAAGATGGATCTTGACTTATTGAGAGAGGAAGAGATTGTCCCCTTAGAGAAGGATATTTTTACACCTCTGAAATACAATTCACTTGTTAAATGTTTCTCCCCTCCTTACACTTCTCGACTTAGTTGACAAGGCGAAACTGAATAATTATAGAATCAATTAGAGTAGGTGGTACTAGCTAAATATTTATGCGTCATGATTCCGCTATGGTTTTCTCTTAAAATAACTTATTTTCTATCACACTGTCATCGACTAAAAGGTGCAAGATTTATGCAAAGACAGGGAATAAACAAATAATCAAGCATTGACAGTAGCATAATTTCCTCCTGAACTTCACCATGCTTGCCTCGAAAACCAAACATTGTCTCATGTGGATAATATCCTATGAAAAAAGGAAATAAAGAGGAGGGCAGAAAGTAAATCAAAACAAAGAAAAAAAAACTACTCTTATTCTTAAACTAACCAAGAATAGGTCATGCTTACGTAAAATGAAACTTCCAATGTAACCACCAATGCATAGACTAACCAATGTGGGCAAGGGAATCCATATCAAGAAATATATAAAAGCACAATAGGAAATAAGAAAGATGAATTAATACATACCTTAAGTTTTCAAGAGTGAAAGCACACATAGAAACATATGACAGAAAAGCACATGCAAAGAATCATGTGGATGCATGATGGTGCTTGTGCAAATCACAACAACAAGACATGAAAGAGTGATCTTTCAAACTTCTAAACTTGGAAAACATAAAGAAAGAGAAAAACATTGCATTTCACTACAGAGATTTCTAGGTAAGATTCCTCCAATGATTGAGCGATGGCATCATGGAAAGAATATGGAGGGGGTGAAGATTGAGATAGGGATGGATTTTCAATTTGCGCGACTGAAAGAGTAGAATCCTTGAAAGATATAGGACTAGTTTTATCAGGAATGAAACTAGACTCAAGACTGTGAGAACCTGAGATCACCATCAACTTAGGTTGAATTTCCTTTATAACTTGCGTAAGTTCCATGAAATTAGAAGGTAGATCATCGAAACTGAGTCACTTAGAAAGATCAACAATAGAAAAATTAGAGTCATGACCACATGAATCAATGAATATATCATGACAACCATGATCATAAAGTTGATCATCGAAAATAGAGGCATCCTCTTGATCTCATGAATCATAAAGAGGGGAAGATTAAAAACGAGAAATTTCACCCTCTCTTGCTTTAGAATGATCAAATGATTGATTGGAGGGATCAAGAAGAGAAGATTATTCCTCTCCATGTTCAGATGAAACACTTTCATTCCACGAGTTCTGAGTATGATCAGAGTTAACATCATCAGAAATTGATTCTTCAGAAGATTCAATAAGTATGATAGAATCATGGAAAATGTCAGGATAATGAGGGAGAGGTGAATAAGGAGAAGCATCAACTTACAACTCTGATTCTTGTTACGGGTTTTATCCTCAGGAACATCAGAAGAAATGATTAAAACTAGTGAACACAATAAATCACAATTGGGAGGACCAAAAGAACCAAGAGATGGAAGGCGAGGAGAAAGAAAATCACCAGAAAAATTAGATTCACAGTCCAAAATTGTGTTTAAATTTTTAATACGTGGGGTTGAAGAAGATGGTGAGAGATCAATGGATGTAATCTCAAGTTCTCCAACCTCATTATTTGTAAATGGAGCTATTTGATGAGGGGAAGATGAAGAGTCACTTGGAAAAACAACTTCCTTCATTGCAAATCTAGGAGCTTCACAACCAGTGTATGTTGGGAGACTTTCGAATGATTTGTTTTCTTTAGGATTCATTGAAATATGAACAAGAAATTTGAACTTATATTTTATTATATTTCAACCAATATCATCTTCAGAAAATAAAAAATGTAATTGAATGAAGCAATCATGAAAATCATTAATAGATTCATCAGGTGATTTTCTTAAACACATGATTTTCTTAAAAACAGATTTATAATCATACTTTCCAAAGAAGTGGAAGATCTATTTGACAAGATGTGTGAAAGAGTGTATAAAAGTGGTTGGAAATGTGTAACACCATTCTTTGGCATGTGCTTTGAATATGAAAATGAACAAAATGCAAGTAGCATCCTTGTAGTGAATATTGTGTTTAGTGAAAAAATCAACAAAGTGAGCAGTGTGCTTGAGAATGGTTGTTTCACCCTCGCCATTGAATATAAAAATTGGCAAGGCATTGATTATCCCTATGGGAACTTTTAGATTTGCGGTTCTGGAAAAACATGTTGGGGTTGACATATGTGAAGAATCCATTAAAGATACAAAAAGTTCAAACAGACTTCATGGGCTTAGCTTGTCATATAGCCCTCCTTATAGTGCTAGAAATGTTGATGGTGTTAGACCCACCAACATTCAAGGGGTCTCCGAGATATGAAGTCCCAACTAAATGGAACACCATTTGGTGTAGGAGTCACATCTAGAATATGGTGTAGTTTCCAAAGCAGTGGGTTTTAATGTTGTTCCTTGGTTGTAATAATACATAGAGTAGTGTATTCATGACTTTGTTGAACAAGTGTATGACTCTGCATTGGGTCAAGTGCAATGTATGAAAGGTTCTAACACTCGAGGGGGTATGAGTGAGCCCCTCTGATGACTATAATAGTATGTAGATTGAAAGGAACGCACAAGCATAAACACATCATGAGTTAGCCTATGGAATAGTTCATGCATTAACCATGACAGAAATAAACAATGGCATGTATTCGAAAAGATTCATACTAATGAAAGTTAAATATCTCATAATAATTAGCATATGTGAAATAAAATATATTGGAAACATAACAAGAATAGTGCTACTATATTCACAACATATGCATGAAAATGTGTTGGCTATGAGCTTTTATTAATATGAAATTTTGAAGCATACATATACCATTGACGAACCACTAGCCCCAATAGTGGAAGATGAAATCTACACATGCTTCTCCAAAGAAAGATACTCCCTCTATGCTATAGAGAAGACAAGGCTCTCAATGAATGCCTAAGCTCTTGATCCTAAGCTAAAAGCCTAACCAAAATATTGGGTCTCAAAATCCCCTTACATGAGTTATGCAAGTATATTTATAACAAAAGGACTTACTATTCACTTCCCTTTATGACTCTTGGACTGCCCTCATGACTCTTCAACTTATTTAGAAATGACTCTTCAACTTTATTACGTAATCACCCTTCACATTCCACAATTGACACTTGGAATTTCACTTACAAATTAATTACAAAAGAATATTACAATATACTCACACCCATATATGAAAAAATCGAGTAGAGATAACTAGACAACCTAATAAGAGAAAAGTCAAGCTTGATTTTGGGGAAATTCTAGCTCAACAACTTTTACTTGTAGGTTCTTGATGATTTTTCATTTCCAACCTTTGTACTACGTGATTACTTCCCCAAACAGTGTGATGGGATTAGGTTGAAGGTGGACTCTAGCCTCCATGGCATCTGGGTACACTTATTTGGAACTAGTCTATATTTCCTTCTTTAGTAGGAGCATCATAGTATTGATTTGGATAGGGCCACCAATGTAACTTTTCATACTCAACATGTTCACTTAAATATCCTCCTTCATAGAGACTTTTTTGAATGATTCTAAGTATTCTTCAACCTCCTACCTGGGCTGATTCTTGCGTTTGGCTTCAGTGAGTGAGCCGACTAATGGGATCTTGCATGATTTCACCATGAAATCCACTTTGTTGTACAATCATGCATATGAGTCCTGAATGTTTGTGATGAATGAGGTAAATGTCTCTTTACTCTGAATGATCATTCACACTTGCGATTTATCTAACTCTACATGTTGCCTTATTTTCTTTGCCAATTCAGTTGGTGCCCATTTGTATTTCATTAGCCATTCATCTACCACATCGATGGTTATATAGATAACCTTAAGAGATTTGAAATTATCCTAACACTTATGTTGCTTGCCATGAAATTGGATAGTTTCCTTGTGCACGGTGACAAGTTCTTCATACAAGCTCCACATAGTTTCTACCAATGACAATACTTCACCAAGTATGGTTGCCTTAAGTTCTTGTAGATAAATTTGTGTGCAAGCTGCGTTCTAAACCTCTGCTCAGATTTTTTAAAATTATTTCCTTGTAGCCTACAAGTTCTTTGGAAACTGTTTGTTCTCATCCATCAAATACTTCGTGTTTGACTTTATGTTACCTACGAAGGCCAAGTTGGTTTTGGCAATGGTACTTGGATTTCTTCTAGTGTTTTTCATAATCACCCTTTCTTTGATCAATGAAGGAGATGAGAGGTCATTTGGAAAATGTTTCTTCTTTGATTTTACAATCTTCTTCTAAAGCTCATCATAAGTCAGATTGTATGTGTCCATGACTGGACCATCATCAAGAGCAACAAATTCATCTTCCTTCCTTGGAGCTTTCTCTACTACTAGAGGATGGGGAGACTAAATGGTGAATTGTTGTGAACTTGGCATCAAATTAACATCTAGCATCTCTAGGTCTGGTTCCACCTCCATGTCTTGGATCTCGATCAACTCCTCAATATCTTGAGTTAACTCCTTGTCCTACATCTATTTCCTCTTCTCCTATAGTTGTTGGTTTTGCTCTTGTTCTTCGGCTTGTCTTCATGTGACTTCTTCATCTTCTACTCATTTATTTCTTCTTCCTCTTTCTTCTACCTCTCTTCCTCCAATCTCTTCTCCTCTTGTTCTTCCCTCTGTTTTTTTTTCTACTTCTTTCATCCTTTGTTTCCTCTTCTTCTCTATTTCTATAGTTTCTTTAAGTATAACTAGATCTACTTTCACCTTACAGCTTTGCTCCCCCCGGGTTATGTGCAACCTTCCTCTTGCCCTTTTTCAGCACTAGGTTCCACCCTTTTGTTGGTACTACCTTTGGAGTGACTATTTTATGTGGAGTAACCTATAATGTTCTAGCAAAGCTGGTTGGTTCATGGGACCTAGAAGCATTATAAAAATTCTTCCATACTTCCAATTTGGGTCTAGAGAAGCTCCTTCTTGGACAAAAAAAATGAATCCTTGCACAGTGGTATTTAAAAAACACTCCTTGGATTGTACAAATTGAAGTCTAAATGACCAAACACGAATTTTTATATTGCCTCACCATCAGTGTCTGCAACATTCAAGTTGTTAATTTTGTTTGATCCATTCTACATAAGAAGAGCGAGCCAATGTGCTTTCTTCTTCCTATGCGGAACCGTTGATAACCTTGTCGAAAGATGGTATGAAACATCTTACATTACTAACTTATTAGCGACATACGTCAGTAGAAGATGTAGAGACTTCTTTTTGCTGAACACTCTAAGGAAGGTTCCATCTGGTGAGGAAAGCCAATATGTTGTCTTTGACATTGCCTCCATTGCCCCACGTGCCATGCAAGGTGGCTCTTCCTCAAATATCAACTTATACAACAAAATGAGGAAGTGATGAGACATATTTGCTTTCACTCCTCTATGGATGCACTATGAAACAATCTTTCAGTAGATATGCACGACACACTCTCTTAGTGTCCAAGTCCAATTCATGTCAGGGAATGCACTGTGATTGAAAATTGCATCCAGTAGGTAGGAAGACATGTAAAATATAGCTTGCTTTCCCTTGGGAGGATTCAGGGCATTAGCCACATGTATTTTCACTTGTTGAGAGAACAAATTTGACCAGTTAAATGGCCTTGCTTCATTCACAACCTAGTTCGGTAAGAATTACCACCCTTCAGGGAAGGTCTTAGTGCTCTGCTTACTATAGATTATGCAACATAGAAATATCAAGAGTTTATAGGCCCTTGTGAGATATTTTGTCTTGTATGTGTTGGTGGTTGTCTAAGAGAAATTTTATGGTCGTTTCACCCATCTTTTGACAATGTCCTTTGTGCTCAAGTAGCTGGCGGAAGCATAGAATTAAGAATTGATGAGTAATTCCATCTACAGAAAATGGTATGTGAGATGGTAATCTGGTGCCAGAAAAAAATCAAGACTTTGCCCTCTAGAATTGTTCAGATTCATAGTGTTTGGATATGTATGAGATAATATCCAATTGATAATGTCTACACATGAGAAAGATGGATACCATCATGTAACCTTATATAACCCTAACCTTTGGTCATCAATATACACTTGCCATTCTTCAAGGTCTACTTCAAAGCTTCTTGTTGAGAATTATTCATTTACTTTCTACCATGTGATATCTTCTTCTTTATCTATGAACGGTTGAGTATCTGAGTAAACTAGTAAGTTCATTGGAGTACACTCAACTTCCACCCCGATGTTGCATTTTGTGGTGTCCTTTGAAGGATATCTCTTTGGTGACATGATATCAGTGACTGATGAAGAGAAGTTCTCAACAACTACAATAGTTGTAGGAGGAAAAGAACTCATATAAAACATGAATTAACGTCAACAAAATGACTCAAAAGCAAGATCAAAACAGTGACCACGTGACTGAAGGGAAGGATTGTGGTAATTCTTGAGGTGAATGGAGAGGGATTGGTTGCATGAACTATGCATTACATAGTCTTAGCAGCCAGGGGACCAGCTTCAGGCTAGAGACTGTGCAATGTGAAGTCTTATCCTAGGAAGACTAAGGTAGAGACTGCACATTGTGCAGTCTCAGTGGCAAAGGGATAGGCTTCAGCCCTAGAACTATACAATGAGTAGTTGGGTTAGCTCTGTAATTTTAATTTCGTAGTATCAAAGGCCGAGCATCAAGCTTGAGCCTTGGACTTGCACAATTCCCAGCTAGACAAGGCAAGTGATGGTCAAGGGAAGGGCAGATATTCCTGAAAAGAGTATGGGAAACTCATATATCTCAGTGATGGTGCAACTTAAAGTGGATATATGACTAAGGATAGATAGATCAGTGAAAATCAAGTGTATAAGATCAACATGCAAAAGAAAAAACAAACATGCATGAAGAGTCACCAAAATAATGATCACTAATGGGAAAAAACATGAAACTCAATGTAACACTTGTAAAAGGTTAACAACCAAATGAAGCAACATATGTATAAGCTAATACAAGTTAAATCACCAAAAACCATGAAAATAAACAAGAAAAACAACACTCATATAACTGAAATGAGAAAAAGAGGCAAAAGATGACAAAAGCTTGTGACTATAAAAGTTCATATCGAGATCAATACATCACAAGAAAAGCATGAAAAGATAAGTTTTGATCATAGCATGAATACTTAGAAACAATGAAATATAAGTTTGTGTGGACATAATGGAGGCTTAAAAATTAAAGGATGGGCAAAATTTGGGAGGGTGGTTGTAGCGGATACAACAGGTTGTAAACTATTAATGGATGAGATTGACATTCTTTCTCTTTTTTGCATAACTATGTGAATATATTGATGGATGTTGTAATTGTATGAGCATTTTATATATGTGTGGATTAAACATGGATTTGCATGTTTTCTTCTATGGGATTTCACTATAATTAAATGTTTTTTATTCTAGTAATTAGTTCAAATGTTTATCTTGATGTTACGCTTTGTTGTGATAGCATATACGGATCATGTATTTTTGTCTTGTCATGTAGCATTGTAGCTATTGAGCTAAGTTGAGTAAGCATAAGTACCATATGTCTGTTACTACTAGAAGTGTACACTAATTTTCATGAAATGTTCTTTGTAGAGTTTCCTAATATTTTGACAGAGTGGGTCCAAAGGTTGAAAGATAGTAATCCCACACATTAGCATTATTGGCAAAGGAGGTGGATTCCTAAAGAGGTATGTGCTGGAAGTACGTAGAAATAATATTTCACATTTTATTGATCTCTAGTTTGAAAGTGTGTTAAAAAGTGTTACAATGAATTTTACATGCAAGGATCTATTTCCCCATGATCTTCTGCCCGAATAAGATCACCAGACAACCAAAGAGAAAATGGCTAATGGATAGATAGATCATATTCTACAAATAGTTGTAGATTTTAAACAGAAAAACCTATTTTTGGCTTCTTGGGCAGTTCCTTAATCAATTTATGTGCATACATAGGAGACTCCATTAGAAACTACGCATAATTATGTTCTCTCTTACACTGTGGCCTCTGCACATGATGTAATGCATGTAAAACTAAAACTTAAAGTCTAGAAGTGTTGTTAGTCGAATATCTCCCAACTAATAAGGTTCTAATGGATACTTATTCAACCATAATCCCTCCCATCATGGAGCTAACTCCCTCTCTTTGTGGAACCCTATCACACCATTTATGGATCTCATCACTTGGAAAATGGATCTCAAACTTCCCCCTCTTGGCATATAAAGCTAACACAACCTTGATGATTAAGAAGGACTATTCGAAGTAGGCTTATGCTACAAAAATAAGTTTAGGAGGCTATTCATCCAAGCACAGGGTTGCAGATTGTGAGAAAAGACTTGTAGCATCAAGGCTATGACGTTGTAAGTTTGTTCTCCATTTTATTAATATTAAAGAAAGTATTATTTCCAAATTATGTCTTGTTTGATATCATTTGTGGGATTCCTTGATCACCCACATAGGTTATGATTTCATATTGATCAATTTATGATATATGATTGAGTTAATTATTTCATTTATCTTTTATGCTATATATTGGATGCCTTGATATTGTGTACGTTTTTGTATATCTAGATCTCCTTCAAGTCATCCTGGAGAAGTTGTGGGAAGTGCTAGAATGATATATAAAGCATCAAGGAGAAGCTAATGGTTGAAAGATATAAAAGGGACTTCATCAGGAATTTCAATTAAATGATAAGTGACCTCTCTCATACTATTTATTTTAGTCAATCATAGGCTAGGCAAAGCTAGCAGTTCTTTGTTGTTTTTTAATAGATTTCACTGAGGTCTAGGTAGATTTGTCTTGTTCGTAAGATGGATTAGTCTACCCAACACCAAATTACCTACTATAGTCCACTAATTTTGAATAGAAGATATGACATCGAACACCATTCAACTCTACCAATAAGGATCCAATGATGTAAACCCATTTTCGATCACAAGTAAGGCTGCCACTGAGGTCTACAAGCTCCAAGGTACTATTGGTTCCTAGAATAAGCTCTTGGATAATGAGCTGGAGCTGACAGGAGGGCCTTGATGTATCGCTCATCAATAGACATGTAATAGACCAAGATCATGTGATGTATAGATGAAGTCATGAAGTGATGAAATACAACTGACATAGGGATGTCCAACTCAAAAAGGTCTGAAAGTTACTACAGGTGGCAAACACAAGTTGAGACTTCCCTTGAACACATACAAGCATGACAAGAGAGTGACCCGGCATCATGACTAATTACCACCATGTGATATCATGCAACAATGTAGGAGGAATTGAGGCATGCTTCATATGACTGGAAGAGTAACCAATCGGAAGATTAGATAGACTCATATGTATGGTAGGACTCCTAATAAATCTAAAACCTAATAGTGAGACAATGAAATAGAAATATGTTGTGTTCAAGGGTAATACATACGATGCTTCCATTTGATGACTAATGGAAATAAATGTTCACTCCCTTATATTTTTATAAGTTCCTTTTTCATAAAGTTGTCCCCCAAGGTTGAAGAAGAGATAAAAGTATACAATGGAGACCCTCCTGGCCATAGATAACTAGGGTATTCATATTTTGTAACTAGTCTATCCTAGTCTAGAAAAGGGTTAAACTTATATTGGCTAGATGAACCTTTAATTACTATAATGAGCGAGAAGGATACAAGTTCACTCGAAAATGTTTTCTAAATTAAGGGGTATGAAAGGAGCTTAAAGGAAACTCGTCCTAGAGGTACAAGTGGTATAGAGGATAGAAATTGGTTTCGATAATGATGGAACTACTCATGACATAATGAGGATAGGAGGCTGGCTAATAGGATCACTCGTTGCAATGGTTTCTCTAATACATGGAATAACACCAAGTGATGATGATGATGGAAGAGAGAAACCAAGGCGCAAACTGCAAACATAGGCTGACAAAAATTGGCAGTCATAAGGTATAAAATGTGTAATCCTCCTAGGGTATGGCCAGAACTATGACGAATAAGACGACATGAGCCTCAAATTCTAGGTCGTGGTGGTTCAAAAGGAAGGATTCTGAAAAGAGATTAAAATGAATACATGGACACCAAGATAGAAAAAGGGTGCTAGCTAGTGTATCCATGATTAGGTAAGTTCTACCACTAAGCTACAACGTGTATAGAGAAGAGATGGCTAAAGTCACAACTTGGCAGGGTCATAACTAAGGCACTAATTTGGCACTAATGGTCAATAATGCATCAGTGATGGTGATATATGACCTACCCCTATATGCCAGGTTCAAGATAAACACACCTAACTTCCATGTATTTCACAATGAAAACACCATCATGTCTTGTAAAAACCATCTAGAAACACTAGATCTAAAGAGAAATTTGGAAAGCTCTCATTGAAAGCAACAATTGTGTTACAATGAATTTTACATAAAAGGAGCTATTTCTACATGATCTTGTGCCTGAATAAAATAACAAGACTGTAAAAGGGAAAATGGCTAATGGATAGATAGATAAATCCCCACCCAATTCTCACATGTGTAGCATACAAATAGTTCTAAATGTTATAAGGAAAAAGAATGCACCTCGCCTCCTCGCAAGTCGATGAATAGTTTATAGCTTGTTTTAGAATCCCAATGCTCCACTCAAATGATATACTTCATCCACACTCAATCTCAACACTTGCACAAAACCACGCAAACATTCAAGGATGACTAGAAATTTTCCGTGGAAGATCATTAACTCGAAACATCATAGAAATAGTAAACATCATTGCTGCAAACATGTAAATATAAAGAAGGAACATGAATTTCTATTAGTCTAAGATCAAAGTATAAATATACCTTTTCTCAAGTCACCTCTCCAAAATTCGGTAGAGTCTCCCCACTATAGTAAGAAAAATATGAACTCTAGAAGCATGAACCTCACAAACTTTGTCTCTCTCAGTAGGAATCTAATGTTGTAGCATAACATTTGTATCTCAAGCACTCAAACTCTCTCTCCATCTCCCCTAGCCCTCTGAAGTGATCCAGTGGAAATAGGATGAAGAGAGATCCTAAGAGGATGTTGATGCTCGGGATGATGACAAGTTATGGAAGATTCTCAATGGTAACCCTTGGCTAGTTTGAATAAGTGATGAGTCAAACTAATCTCCTAAGAATAATGAGACTCTAGAAATATTCGCTAGTCATAGGCACAAGACATGGAGAAAAATACTACAACCACTCGCACAAAGTCAGGTTGGAAGTGACTACAAGGTTCCATTCGCCCTCATAAGGTCGTCATCCACGCAACTGTGTGTCATGACTAGAAAAATAAGGTTTGAGGCCTAAGTAGAAGGTTAATTAGCATGATGTCTCAGAGGAACGAACCCTAGGGAGGAAAATAGGCTGATAATAGAAGGGTATCTTATGGATTTTGTGATACATTCAATGGTATCTTATACTATAATGGAGTGTAAGTTTCTCAAAGGACTAATAAGTAGATTTATAATATTAGTGTCATTTCTGATTAGAATTTTATTTTATGACCACGATCTTTTGCCACTACAATTAGACACCATGAGCAGTTGAACAGCCCATGCAGATGGGGAAGTGTGGAAGACCGAAGGGATGGTATGACCAATGAAGGATAGAAAGGAGGAAACAGGAGGTGGTAGAAGTTGTTAGTGGGTTCTAAACTACACATAACAAAATAATATGAAGATAATGGAGTAGGAGAGCTTTAAGGATGGCATATCAAGTGCGACAGAAAAAATTGACGGGGTGACATGGAAGGAGGTTGGTCAGCGTTGGTACTTGTCAGAAGAAGGATCCTAGAGGAAGAGGCTATGAGAGAACATCATTAAATGTGAGATAGTGATAGTTACTGGAGTTACGAAGGGATGCATTTTGGTAGACAACCTACAAAGGTAGGAAAGAGAAAGTAGCTAAGCCCAAAAATGACATAGTATTTGGAAGAGGAATATCAAGAACAAATCATTGTCAGGGTTGATCTAACCACCCTATGTGCATACACAAATCAAGAGGTAAGCACTTAGTGCACTCATTCAAATAGTATAGGAATTCATCATCGTTTGGGGGGAGGAAATAGTGGTAATAGTGGAGTTGAACACAGTGTAGGAGGAACAACACAAAATATTTAGATTCAAAGTGATGTGCAACCAAGAGCAAAAATTTCTAGTAGTACAACAAGTGTGGGAGGGAGTACTTCATCTGGGAGTGCCATTCATACCACCATGGTAGGTGTAGACCTAAGAATGCTCATGTTTCATGAGGTAGGGAACAAAGGCTCAGAACAACATTTGTTTGTGTGTGAGGTTGTTTAGATAGCTAAGAAGGTTCAAGATGAGGTTACCAAGATTTCATAGTTAGAATCCATGCTCAAGGATCACACGTTGACATGGTGTATGAAGTATAAGATTTCGACACCATCCAGATAGAATAGGACTTTGCTGGACATTAAGCAGATGCTAATCAAGGAATTTCAAAAATCCAAGTTACAGTCCCAAAGCATCATAAAGCTCAAAGAGATTAAGAAAAGTGTGGGAGAATCAATATGGGACTTTGACAAATGGTTGAAGGTGTTTAAAGATAGATTGAAATTTGAAAATTTGGATTCACATCATAAAGAATGGCTCATTGTTGGTTTTATGCCAGACATAAGAATACCGTTGATGCAATAAACGATTGGTACATAGTTAGAAGCTCTAGAACTAGTGTTAAAGCTAGTTGCCTCACCAACAGGAGGAAGTGAGAATAACGAGATGGCACAGGTGCAATCCCAATTGGTTATGTTAGCCTCACATCTCCAAGACGTTTCAAAAGGAAAGGAAAATAGTTAAGAAGTATGGTGTACCATTTTTGTTATGAAACCAACTCAAGAAAAGATAGAAAAGATAGATCAACGCCTTAGAATTCAACCTCTTCGAGGGGACAACCTCCTTTACATTACATAAATGAACAATTCTTGGATGATACAAATGAAAAGACCTCCTTTCTATATATAGGAATTTAAGGGGTCATAACATAATTAGAGCCAACATAACAATAATAATGTAAGGGCACAATAATAACAATAGTGGGCTTCTATGGGGCACAATAGTAACAATATGGCCACTACGTGGGTACATGAATATAATAAGTGGGTTGTACTAATAACATTAAGGGGTTACACTAGTAGTATAGGGGCCTAACATGTCCCTCTCCTTCAAAAAGCATTATCCTCAATGCTTGAGTAGTTCTTGATGATTCTGTATAAAATTCTTGTCCTCCCATGTGGAATCTTCAGCGGGTAAGTTCTTCCACTTGATGAGATACTCTGAAATTGATCGATTTCGTAGATGTTGGGTTCTTGTTTTGGTTGACTGCTCCCGGTTCCAATATGATTATTTCCTCTTCAATTTCTGGCAATATTGTTTGAATTGGGATCTTTTGCAACTTTTGAATAAGTGGCCATACTTCTTTGTCCTTCTTCCATTCATCCCTTGCTTTGTTTATCCAATCAAGCTAGATAATAGAAATAGCACAAAACAATGCTTCCACATCCTCATCCCTGAAGAGTCTTCCCATTCAGTAAGGTCGCCATTTTTTAAGTTCATGTAGTATTGCCAACATTTCCTTCTCACAAACAGCTTGCTTGAGATGTAGCAGTAAAAATACCCAATCACCTACATCAAAGCATTTCTCAGTATGATGTTTATCTACTTGTTGTTTCGTTTGATTTTGCACCAAAGTGGCATTATCCTTTAAACGTTGGAGAACTTTTTGTTGATGCTCGATGTGATCTTCCACTACTTGAACCTTTTTCTTCTTGATATGTCCTTCTATCTCTAGAGTTTGAGGAGTGGTAATTTCTTCCAATCCTTTACAAGATATGGTCGGATTCATTTCTTGATTCTCGATGTGATCTTTCACTTCTTGAACATTTTTCTTCTTGATATGTCCTTCTATCTTGATAGTTTGAGGAGTGGTAATTTCGACAAATGAATAACAAGATATGGTTGGATTCATTTCTTCTTTGTCGATGTGATCTTTCACTTCTTGCACCTTTTTCTTCTTGATATGTCCTTCTATCTTAAGAGTTTGATGAGTGTTAATTCTTGCCAATGCTTTACAAGATATGGTTTGATTCATTTCTTCTTTCTTCGGGGTGGGGTCCTGGTGTATATCCTATTCTTTTGATGTTTCTTGATCCTTTTCTTCCTCCTCTTCATATTCTATGTAAAATAATTTATTCTCAGCACACTTATGACCTTTAGTGCATTTGCT